>JAECXG010000606.1:2835000-2967500 GCA_018152135.1 Drosophila paulistorum | reverse complement strand
TCCTGGCCGATGAGATGGGTTTGGGCAAGACCATTCAAACCATATCGCTGGTCACCTATCTAATGGATCGAAAAAAGGTTATGGGTCCCTATCTGATCATTGTACCCTTATCCACATTACCCAATTGGGTGTTGGAATTCGAGAAATGGGCTCCGGCAGTCGGTGTAGTTAGCTACAAGGGCAGCCCACAAGGGCGACGTTTGCTTCAAAATCAAATGCGGGCTACGAAATTTAATGTTCTGCTGACCACTTACGAGTATGTTATCAAGGACAAGGCTGTTCTAGCTAAAATCCAATGGAAATACATGATTATCGATGAGGGTCATCGAATGAAGAATCATCATTGCAAACTCACACAGGTCCTCAACACCCATTATATAGCGCCCTATCGTCTGCTCCTTACGGGAACTCCATTGCAAAATAAATTGCCGGAACTGTGGGCACTGCTCAACTTCTTGCTGCCCTCCATTTTCAAGTCGTGCTCCACTTTTGAGCAATGGTTCAACGCCCCGTTCGCCACCACCGGCGAGAAGGTGGAATTGAATGAGGAGGAAACCATTTTGATTATTCGTCGTCTACATAAGGTGTTGCGTCCCTTCCTTCTGCGTCGACTCAAAAAGGAGGTCGAACATCAGTTGCCCGACAAGGTGGAATATATTATTAAGTGTGACATGTCCGCGTTACAGCGCGTCCTCTACAAGCACATGCAGAGCAAGGGTGTCCTCTTGACCGATGGCTCCGAGAAGGGCAAACATGGCAAGGGTGGAGCCAAGGCCCTAATGAACACCATTGTCCAGCTACGAAAGCTGTGCAACCATCCTTTTATGTTCCAGCATATCGAAGAGAAGTATTGCGATCATACTGGTGGACATGGTGTAGTGTCAGGTGAGTTTAACAGAATGCAGGGAGGTGACCCTAAGAATGTGGGTAACTTTAACTAACTTTCAATTGTTTTCGTTCGACAGGTCCCGATCTCTATCGTGTTTCGGGTAAATTCGAGCTTCTCGATCGTATACTGCCCAAGCTGAAAGCAACCAATCATCGTGTACTACTCTTCTGTCAAATGACCCAGTGCATGACCATTATCGAGGATTATCTGGGTTGGCGTCAATTTGGATATCTTCGGCTCGACGGAACAACCAAGGCTGAGGATCGTGGTGAACTCTTGCGCAAGTTTAATGCCAAGGGTTCAGACTATTTTGTATTTCTGCTCTCCACACGTGCCGGTGGTTTGGGATTGAATTTGCAGACGGCCGATACTGTGGTCATATTCGATTCTGATTGGAATCCGCATCAGGATTTGCAGGCCCAGGATCGTGCTCATCGTATTGGTCAGCGAAATGAGGTGCGAGTACTCCGGCTGATGACAGTGAATTCAGTGGAGGAGAGAATCTTGGCCGCAGCCAGATACAAATTGAATATGGATGAGAAGGTCATTCAGGCCGGTATGTTTGATCAGAAATCAACGGGTAGCGAACGACAGCAGTTCCTGCAAACGATTCTGCACCAGGATGACAACGAAGAAGAGGAAGAAAATGAGGTGCCCGATGATGAAATGATCAACATGATGATTGCCCGCAGTGAGGAGGAAATTGAAATTTTCAAACGCATGGATGTCGAACGAAAGAAAGAGGATGAAGAAATCCATCCTGGTAGGGAGCGTCTCATTGATGAATCTGAATTGCCCGACTGGTTGACGAAGGACGATGACGAGGTGGAGCGTTTCCACTATCAATACGATGAGGATACCATTTTAGGTAAGAATATTATTCAATCGGTTTGTTGTTTTCTTTTTCCAAAAGTTTAATGTTAATGTTTGTGTGTTTGTTGTTGTTGATTTTAGGCCGTGGCTCTCGCCAGCGCAAAGAGGTTGACTACACGGACAGCCTTACCGAAAAGGAATGGCTGAAGGCCATTGATGATGGCGCTGAATTTGATGAGGAGGAGGAAGAGGATGACTCCAAGCGAAAGAGGCGGAAACGCAAGAATCGTAAGGACGAATCGGATGATGATTCGATGATACTTAAACGTCGTCGCCGCCAGAATCTAGACAAACGTTCAAAGAAACAAATGAACAAAATTATGAGTGCCGTCATTAAGCATACCCAGGACGGACGGACACTGTCGGAACCGTTCATGAAGTTACCTTCGCGACAGCGCCTGCCGGATTACTATGAGATCATTAAACGGCCGGTGGACATTAAGAAAATCCTACAACGCATCGAGGATTGCAAGTATGCGGATCTCAATGAGCTCGAAAAGGACTTCATGCAATTGTGTCAAAATGCCCAGATTTATAATGAGGAAGCCTCGCTTATCTATCTGGATTCCATAGCGCTGCAAAAAATTTTCGTTAGCTCCAGGCAAAGGGTCACAGCTGCTGCAGATGCTGCTGCAGTGGCAGCCGGTGAAAACACAGCGGAGGCGTCACACGGAGCTGGTGGTGGAGGTGCTTCTGATAATTCAGACAATGATGATGACGATGTCGGGGGCGGAGGCGGCGGAAACAACAATGATGATGGCTCCGATGATGAGGAGATTGCCACTACTTCGGCAGCTGCCGTTAAAATGAAACTTAAACTTAACAAATCACTGGCCAGTGCCCCAACCACACCCACGCAATCAGTATCGAGCGGTGTGGGCGGTGGCGCGGCAACCACATCCAAAAAGCAGACACGACGAAAGCGATCCCAAAAGAAGTACACCATTTCCGATGATGACGACGACGACATGGACTAGCTACCGTTGGGCGTGATCTTTAAGCGTGGCTCCATCGATGAAATTTGAAAATGTGGAGTGTAACCATATACTATTTATTAAGTTAAAGAAGAAACGTTTACACTGGCAAGCGAACGTGTCAAACATTAATCTTTTTTTTTTTAATTGTTCACAAATACATTTTCTCCTAGTGTAGACACTCTTAATTTTAAATTAATATTTCTTTTAGGTAAGACAAGACACATTCTATACGATTGGGCGATTCTCTTGTCTTACCTTTACAATCCTAGTGCAAACACCACCCGTGCTAAGTTCTGCTAAGTTTCACTTCCTTCTATGTCTCTCTAATTGCTAACTCTCAAACTTTCTCGTCTTTTCCTCGTGTATGACCTACATATAAGTATACCCAAGCCCAAAAAGGAAACACAAACACTATAATACACATTTAAATCATACTTTTAAAAAATAAATGCATACACTTAATATTGAAATGGGTAAATAATGGCAAAAATGATATCTTATAATAAATAGTGAAAATATTCATCGCACATATCGTGAACAGATGTTGTATGCTCCTCGTCGCCGCTGTCCAAGCTACGGCGTAACGTAATCTTGTGTGCATTGGAGTATAAATCGTCATCGATGTTCGCACCGTCGGTTTCTATAAATGGATTCAATAGTCATATGTATATGTAGTTCATTAGGTGGAAACAAAAACAGGATGACATTTAATGAGTTACTATGTACATATGTAATATACACACATATATACCTACTATATCGCTTATTTACTAAAAATCTGAGAATTGTTTACTGCTCATTCATTTATATGAAAGAATTATATCTAAAGTACTAAAGTGAATGAGTTGATTAAACTCACAAAAGTGTCGAGTGTTCATTCAACCAGCTTAAATATATATCAGATATCTTTTACTGACTGATCAGTGAATCACCTGGCAGACCTCTATTAAATATTTTAGTAAATAAGCGATATTTGCTGTACGATTAAAGTATTACTCAGTTTTACCTGTATATTTTTGTTTTCTTCCCAATCTCAGTTTGGAGCTTGGACACAATACAGCCTCATCGCCCAAATCCAGCTCATTCTCTTTGGCTCTTTGCGAGTACCGCACCGGTGGGGCCAGAAACCAATATGATTGCAGAATACTCTTGAGGCCGGGCATTTGACGTAATTCCTCTAGCTTCTGTGGCTGCTTGGAGAGAGTTTGGAATGCCCTCAATTGCAATGTCACTTCCTGGGATGTGGAACTAACAAGACTTATCACAGACTTCGCAGCCGTGGAACAGACCATGGGATATATTAAGACATCTGGATCTGTGGGAATATTGATATATGCAACACCAAGAGCTCGTCGATTTAAATAGAACTCGAGATGCCCTCGACAGCGATCCAAATAGACTCCGACCAGACAACCCTGAGAGAATTTCTGGCCATAGGGCAGCTGTTCGCCACAATGTTGGATTTTACCGGAATACGAGAAGCCCCAGGATTGAGCATTGGTGCCCAATGCGGACACGAAATGGAACTTAAATTGCTCCAAATTAACATTTTCCGTGCCGATGCCAAACATCTAGGAGATAAAGGGGAAAACAAATGGAAAAATATTTACATTGAACTTTACTAAAGTCTTATCAGCTAGTTGAGTCTCTGGTGTTCCTTCTTTTTCTTGACAGCTGTTGCCTGCCAACAATTTCAACGATTATCTTATCAGTTCATTGTAATCCCGCATTATTTTCTGTAAATTGAAATTGAGATCAGCAGCAGGCACAGTTGGTGTGCCACATATATGTACATACAATGTACATTCATACATACATGTGTATGTGTGTCTACAACAACAAGGTATACAAGTTATGTAATGTACATAAATGGATGTTCTCTTATCACCAACCGACTTTGTCTGACATTCGTCGGGTGCCCTATTTAAAAATAGTTCTCATTGCCATGGTTCTAGCCATGGTTTAAGATTATTTCTACTTACCACATCTGTGCCAGTCAAAGCGGTAATGATGCGCATCTCCCAGAAGTGCACCTTACCCGCCTTTAGCGGTTTTTCGCCACGAACTATGGACGTACCCTGACTGTAGGTGGGATGGAATATGATGTCTCGTCCATTGATCTGAGCATCCGAAGAGTCTGTTGTTTGCCACAGCCAATCCAAACGATGTCCAGAATCGGCCTCGCCGCACCGGCACTTGACTAGGTCCAGAATGTTACCCTTGTGATTGGTCACTTCCATGCAACGAGGAAAGATGCAATCACAAAAGCCGGGACAGCAGTGATCTTGATGATGGTTGGTCAACATTTTTGATATTTATTTTTCCCGCTGTTGTTATAGTTGCTTATCATGCAGGCATCACAAAACAAAGACGAGTTTACTGCTTGGCATACAACGACTGTATGGTTTCCAGTCAAACCAGCTCCAGATTTTTGTATAGCTGGCTGCTGCTTATGTCCTATATTAAATACACATGTAATGTTTTTGTTTACGTTTTTTCCGAATCGCTGCATGCCTTTGACCGTCAAACAGTGCTGCCAGAATTTCCGAAAGAAAAGCTGCTAGATTTCGGACAAAAATTACTAAAACAGCTAAAATACCTAAGAATTATATTTTAAGTCTTTCATTTTTATTTATATCAAAATTAAAAATGCTTCAATTAAAACAGCGCAGCATAATAGTTAAATACAAACACCAATATCTTTGTAAATTACTATTAATCTTTTTTTATATTTGTTAGAAAAAAGATAATAAATTATAAATTGCTAAAACTGCATCACTGATGGATAACAGACTCCCAAACGATGCGGCGCTCGCTTTAAAAATCGATAGACAATCATCGACCTACGTCTATCGATTGCAAACATTGTGCCAATTGCCGATAGCTTATAAAAGCGTAAAAATTTGTGTGACAGGAATTATTAAAGTAATTGTAATTTTGCATTAAAGAAGCTAAAAAGTAATAAAACAAACATGGCTGATGCCGCAGCACGTCAGTTGCAGTATGAGTACAAAGCGGTAAGTGCTAAATAAATAGTTTTTCTAGGACCGCATGCGGCGGCAAACGTTTACATTAATTTCCCCATTCCACCTATTTGCTCATTGCAGAATTCCAATCTTGTGCTGCAAGCAGACGTACGTCTTATTGAAAGACCTCGACGTGATGAGGCCACTGGAGAAGTGTGTTCGCTGGTAGGAAAACTAGATGGCACCCGGATGGGTGATCGCTATCAACGTACGAAGCCAGAGAAAACAGAGGAGCGCAAGCAGAAGCGGCAAAAGCGCGATGAAGCTCAGTATGACTTTGAGCGCATGAAGGGAGCTACTTTGCTATCTGAGGGAATAGACGAGATGGTCGGCATTGTGTACCGTCCCAAAACGCAGGAAACGCGACAAACATATGAGGTATTACTGAGTTTTATCCAAGAGGCCTTAGGCGATCAGCCCAGGGATATATTGTGCGGTGCAGCAGATGAAATATTGGCAGTGCTTAAGAATGACCGCTTTAAGGATCGTGAGAAGAAAAAAGATGTCGACAGTTTGCTCGGCTCAGTGACGGATGAGCGATTTGCCCTGCTGGTTAATCTAGGTAAAAAGATTACGGACTTTGGCTCCGACGCGGTGAATGCATTAGCAGCCACACAACCAAATGAGGAGCAGATTGATGAGACATATGGCATCAATGTGCAATTTGAGGAATCTGAAGAGGAAAGCGATAATGATATGTACGGTGAAATCCGGGACGAAGAAGGCATCCAAGATGAGGGCGAAGAGGCCCGAATAGATCACACACTACACTCTGAAAATGTAAGTATAAATTGTAATTTTCCATTGTATTCCCTTTTGTTTTATATTATTTTCACCCTGAATCCATTTTGTCTAGTTGGCCAACGAAGATGCAGCCACCAATGTGAAAAAAGATCGAGTCACATTGCATCCATTGGATATAGATGCTTATTGGCTGCAACGTTGTCTAAGCAAGTTCTACAAAGATGCCATGATCTCGCAAAGCAAAGCCGCCGATGTACTCAAAATACTTAAAGATGCTGCCGACGAGAGGGATTGCGAGAATCAATTGGTCCTGCTGCTAGGCTACGATTGCTTTGACTTCATCAAACAACTGAAACTCAACCGCCAGATGATTCTGTATTGCACCATGTTGGCCTCGGCTCAGACGGACAGCGAGCGTCAACGTATAAGAGAGAAAATGCGTGGAAATACGGCGCTAGCAAAAATTTTGAAACACCTGGACACTGGAAAGGCAACCGACGAAGGAGCCGATGGTGCCGAGGGTGACTCCCGTGGCGGAGGCAAGCGTGGTAAAGGTCACGCTGATGGCGAAGAGGGTGACCAGTCGGCTGGCCAAGTAGCTGGAGTTCGTCAACTATTAGAATTGGATGAATTGGCCTTCACGCAGGGTTCTCACTTTATGGCCAATAAACGTTGCCAGCTTCCGGATGGTTCATATAGAAAGCAACGCAAGGGTTATGAGGAGGTTCATGTGCCAGCCCTCAAAGCTGTTCCATTTGATGCCAATGAAGAGCTGCAGCCCATAGATAAGCTACCCAAATACGTTCAACCCGTGTTTCAGGGTTTTAAGACATTAAATCGAATCCAAAGTCGTTTGTATAAGGCCGCCCTGGACAGTGATGAGAATATGCTACTATGTGCTCCCACGGGTGCTGGTAAGACCAATGTGGCTCTCCTTACCATGATGCGGGAAATTGGCAAACACATCAATGAAGATGGCACCATTAATTCGCAGGATTTCAAGATAATCTATGTGGCACCCATGAAATCTTTGGTGCAGGAAATGGTGGGAAATTTCGGTAGACGCCTGGCTTGCTATAATCTCGTGGTCTCTGAGTTGACAGGCGACCATCAATTGACTCGTGAACAAATCGCCGCCACCCAGGTGATTGTGTGCACACCAGAGAAATGGGATATTATTACCCGAAAGGGTGGCGAACGTACTTTTGTCAGTTTGGTGCGTTTGGTCATCATCGATGAGATTCATTTGTTGCATGACGAGCGCGGTCCGGTGTTGGAAGCCCTTGTGGCTCGTACCATAAGGCAAATTGAAACTACACAGGAGGAGGTGAGATTAGTTGGTCTATCGGCTACCTTGCCCAATTACCAGGATGTGGCTGCATTTTTGCGTGTCAAACCCGATAAGGGACTCTTCTATTTTGACAACAGTTATCGTCCCGTTTCACTGGAGCAGCAGTATATTGGTGTCACTGAGAAGAAGGCCCTCAAACGTTTCCAGGTGATGAATGAAATTGTCTATGAAAAGACCATGGAACATGCTGGAAGAAATCAAGTACTTGTCTTTGTACATTCCCGGAAGGAAACGGGTAAAACAGCACGAGCTGTAAGGGATATGTGCCTCGAACAAGATACCCTTGGCAGCTTTCTCCGTGAGGGATCGGCTAGCATGGAAGTTCTTCGAACCGAGGCAGAACAGGTTAAAAATACGGAATTGAAGGAACTTTTGCCATATGGCTTCGCCATCCATCACGCCGGTATGAGTCGAGTGGATCGTACATTAGTGGAGGATCTCTTTGCCGATCGGCATATCCAAGTGCTTGTATCGACGGCTACCTTGGCCTGGGGTGTAAATTTACCAGCTCACACTGTGATAATCAAGGGCACACAGGTCTACAACCCTGAGAAGGGCCGCTGGGTGGAGCTGAGCGCCTTGGATGTCCTCCAAATGTTGGGTCGTGCCGGTCGTCCCCAATATGACACCAAGGGTGAGGGCATTCTGATAACCAATCACTCTGAGCTGCAATTCTATTTGTCGCTTCTAAATCAGCAATTGCCGATTGAATCGCAGTTTATTTCAAAGCTCCCTGATATGTTGAATGCGGAAATTGTTCTCGGAACTGTACAGCATTTGCAGGATGCCGTCAATTGGCTGGGTTACACCTATTTATACATACGAATGCTTAGAAATCCTACATTATATGGTGTTTCACATGATGCAATAAAGGCTGATCCGCTGCTGGAACAGCATAGGGCAGATCTGTTGCACACAGCTGCGTGTTGCCTCGAAAGAAGTGGCCTGATTAAATACGAACGGAAGACTGGACATTTTCAGGTGACTGACCTGGGACGCATTGCCTCGCATTATTATCTCACCCATGAAACGATGCTGACATACAATCAATTGTTGAAACAAACACTGAGTGAAATCGAACTATTCCGTGTATTCTCACTCTCATCCGAGTTCAGACACATTTCCGTCAGGGAAGAGGAGAAATTGGAATTGCAAAAACTAATGGAACGCGTCCCGATCCCTATTAAGGAGTCCATAGAGGAGCATAGCGCCAAAGTAAATGTTCTACTTCAAGCCTATATATCTCAGTTGAAATTGGAAGGATTCGCTTTGATGTCTGATATGGTGTTTATTACCCAATCGGCTGCTCGTCTAATGCGAGCTATCTACGAAATTGTTTTGACCCGCGGCTGGGCTCAGCTGGCAGACAAAACGTTGACCTTATGTAAGATGATTGATCGTCGCATGTGGCAATCAATGACTCCGCTGAGACAATTCAAGAAAATGCCAGATGAGATAGCCAAGAAATTGGAAAAGAAACATTTCCCTTGGTCACGGCTCTACGATTTAGAACCACATGAATTGGGTGAACTTATAAGAGTACCCAAGCTGGGAAAGACAATACATAAGTTTGTCCATCAATTTCCGAAACTTGATTTATCCACGCATATACAACCTATTACCAGGAGCACTTTAAGAGTGGAATTGACAATTACCCCAGATTTTCAATGGGATGAAAAGGTTCATGGCGCCTCTGAGGGCTTTTGGGTGTTAATCGAGGATGTGGATTCGGAACTTATACTCCATCACGAGTTCTTTTTACTGAAGCAAAAGTACGCTCAGGATGAGCATCAGCTGAAGTTCTTTGTGCCCATTTTTGAGCCATTGCCTCCGCAGTATTTCCTGCGCATAGTATCAGATCGTTGGATTGGGGCCGAAACCCAATTGCCAGTATCATTCAGGCACTTAATTTTGCCTGAAAAGAATATGCCACCCACAGAGCTATTGGATTTGCAACCTTTGCCAATTAGTGCTTTGCGTCAGCCGAAATTCGAGTCGTTTTACAATCAGAAATTTGCACAATTCAATCCCATCCAGACGCAAGTTTTCAATGCCGTCTATAACAGCGATGAGAATGTCTTTGTGGGAGCTCCAACCGGCTCGGGCAAGATGACCATTGCTGAGTTTGCCATAATGCGTTTATTTACCAATCAAGCGGATGGAAGATGTGTCTACTTGGTATCCCAAGAGGCTCTGGCGGATTCGGTCTTTGCCGATTGGCATAGCAAATTCTCTGCTTTGGATATTAAGGTGGTGAAATTGACCGGGGAAACCGGCACCGATCTGAAGCTTATTGCCAAAGGTCAATTGATTATAACCACTGCCGATAAATGGGATGTCCTGTCACGTCGTTGGAAACAGCGCAAGAATGTGCAATTGGTGAATCTTTTCATTGTGGACGAACTCCAGTTGGTGGGAGGCGAAGACGGTCCCGTCTTGGAGATTGTGTGCTCCCGAATGCGTTACATCAGTTCGCAAATTGAGAAACAGATCCGTATTATGGCCTTGTCCGCCTCCCTCACAGATGCCAGAGATGTGGCTCAATGGTTGGGTTGTAATCCGAATGCCACCTTTAATTTCCATCCAAGTGTGCGTCCCATACCCCTGGAATTGCATATACAGGGTTTCAATGTCACCCATAATGCCACACGCATTGCCACGATGTCCAAGCCCGTGTACAACTCAATCTTGAAATGGAGTGCTCACAAGCCGGTTATTGTATTCGTCTCCTCCCGGAAGCAGGCGCGCTTGACGGCCATTGATATACTGACATATGCCGCCTCAGATTTGCAACCAAACCGTTTCTTCCATGCCGAGGAGGAGGACATACAGCCATTCCTTGAAAGGATAACGGATAAGACGCTTAAGGAGACTCTGGCGCAAGGTGTTGCCTATTTGCATGAGGGCTTAACCGCCTCAGATCATCGATTGGTCGAACAGCTTTTTGATTCAGGCGCCATCCAAGTTGCTGTTGTCTCCCGTGATCTCTGCTGGGGTATGAGCATATCCGCCCATTTGGTTATTATTATGGATACACAATTCTATAATGGTAAAAATCATTCCTATGAGGATTATCCCATCACCGATGTCCTACAGATGATTGGACGTGCCAATCGTCCCAACGAGGATGCTGATGCCAAATGTGTGCTTATGTGTCAAAGCAGTAAAAAGGATTTCTTTAAGAAATTCATCAATGAACCCTTACCCATCGAATCACATTTAGATCACAGAATGCATGATCATTTCAATGCAGAAGTCGTTACCAAAACCATTGAAAACAAACAGGATGCCGTCGATTATCTCACCTGGACATTCTTGTACAGACGACTGACCCAGAATCCCAACTATTACAATTTGCAGGGAGTAACCCATCGTCATTTGTCAGATCATTTGTCGGAGCTTGTCGAGAATACGTTAAGTGATTTGGAACAAAGCAAATGCATAAGCGTAGAGGATGATATGGATACGCTGCCCCTTAACTTGGGCATGATTGCAGCCTACTACTATATCAACTATACAACAATAGGTAAAAATCTTGACAATATTTTGAATAATTTCTCTATTACTTAAACTATCTATTGCAGAACTCTTTAGTTTGTCGTTGAACAGTAAGACCAAAGTCCGTGGTCTCTTGGAAATTATCTCTTCGGCAGCGGAATATGAGGAAGTGATGGTCCGACATCATGAAGAGCAAGTCCTACGTACTCTATCCCAACGTTTGCCCAATAAACTAACCGGACCTAATGAAACGGCTCCAAAGTAAGACCATTCTAAATTACTACCCATTTGCCGACAAAAACTAACAGAAATCTCTCATTTTAGATTCAATGATCCGCATATTAAAACGAATTTGCTGCTCCAAGCCCATTTATCCCGCTTACAACTGGGTCCAGAGCTGCAAGGCGACACCGAACAGATCCTGAGCAAGGCCATCCGATTGATTCAGGCTTGTGTGGATGTTTTGAGTTCAAATGGCTGGCTCTCGCCTGCTGTGGCGGCCATGGAACTGGCACAAATGGTCACCCAGGCTATGTGGAGCAAGGATTCATATTTGCGTCAGTTGCCTCATTTTAGCACGGAAATTGTGAAACGGTGTGCCGAAAAGGTAACTCTTGCTCTCTCTCTTTTCAGTAAATAAGACATCATTACAATTGCATTTATTTTTTAGAAAATTGAGACTGTTTTCGACATCATGGAGTTGGAAGATGAGGATCGATCTCGTCTTCTGCAATTGTCCGACACACAAATGGCTGATGTGGCTCGATTCTGTAACCGGTATCCGAACATTGAACTTAACTACGAAGTGCTGGACAAAGATCGCATCAATTCTGGTTCCACAGTCAATGTTGTCGTACAATTGGAGCGCGAAGATGAGGTAACTGGGCCGGTAATTGCTCCATTCTTCCCCCAAAAACGGGAAGAAGGCTGGTGGGTGGTCATTGGTGATCCCAAAAGCAACTCTCTTCTCTCCATTAAACGTCTTACGTTGCAACAAAAAGCCAAAGTCAAGTTGGACTTTGTGGCCCCGAGTCCTGGAAAACACGATTATACTTTATACTATATGAGCGATTCGTATTTGGGTTGCGATCAGGAGTATAAATTTTCAATTGAAGTGGGTGATTTTCAATCTGAGAGTGAAAGCGAATCGGATTAAACCCGATAACAAAATAATGACAATGACGATTGTAAAGTAAATAAAGAATAACAGCTTATAATTTTTATCAAAATTACAATTAGTGTGCTTTATTGCCTTAAGATCCCACTAGATTAACTTAACAGAAATCTCAGTGATCTTATCAAATCAACACTTAAAGGTTACACAACACTAGTTGGTGGGTGAGACTTGATCTTAGCAATTGCTTATGAAAGAGATGAAAATAGTTGCTCTCGTTCTAATTTGTGAATTACAGGTAAGACTAACAAGTAGTTTTCTTCCACTACAATGCTCGATTAATTTGTGATTGGATTTTTTTTTTTTGTAAATCGCGAAGGTCTGCTTAAGTTTAAACGCAGCTTTTGAAAGAATATCCGTGAAAAACGGCAAACGAGGATAATCAAGAAACACTCTACGTAACAGAGACAATTTCTCGACAATACCGAAGAACAGCAAGGAAAGGTAAAAGTTTTTTGCAAATTTTCATAATGAGGAATCAGATTAAGATCTAAACATACAAGTAAGCGCAGATGAATTATTAAATAATTGGTTTTGTGGAATCTTGATTCTAGATTTTATTTTACAGATCGACGTCAAACACCAATGTGAATAAAAGTATAAACAAAAAGCCAAGAAAAGTTAATTGAGGGCAGAACAGGAGTGCCTACGCTCTCCTATTTTGCATTAGACTGGTCTTTCTCCTACAATCTCCTATTTTGCATTAGAATGGTCTTTCTCCTACAATCCAGAAGAAAATGCATTATAAATTAATATTATTTGAACACTGCTGTTAAAAATCGTTATCTGGTCCTAAATCGCTGAAGTCCTTGCTAAAGAATTGCACATGTGATTTTGTTTTTCTTTGTTTACAAATATATATTTATACCAGAGTTTACAATTTATAAGAATTAAGCAGGATCACATTATATCTCTTCTGCAAAATTCCATGGCACGCGCTGTCATGTCTAGCGGCTCACGGAAACGGCTCCTCCGTGACTGCTGGCATGTTGACCCCCAGCACCATTGGCGAAACTGTTGGTTGAGCTGAAATTTATCGTTTGTCCATTGGGTAGATGATAAACTTGACTAAGAGAGGCTCCGGCCGAATTGCTGTTGCCAAAGGGATTCGAATTCTGGGCTTGCGTTGCTGTACTGGCGGAGGAAGCACCAAATGAACCATTAGCACTCTGTGATTGGAAGCCCTGAGCCTGGGCATTTGATGCCGATGAACCCGAATCGAAACCGTTGTTGTAATTACTTTGAGCAGCTCCGTTAGAGGCAGCCTGTTCCTGATTATAGCCATTGGGCCCCAAAGGACCAAGGGGATTTAATTGGACATCGGCGTTGGCAGTGCCACCGTTGGGTCCGGCACCAACATCAACTCCAGCTTTAGTACCACCGGCACCGGCCGATGTACCAGCTTGAGTTTGTTGTAGTCCCCCAAATTGTTGATTTCCTCCAAATCTTTGATTTCCACCAAAGCCTTGATTACCACCGAATCCGCCACCAAAATTGGAATTGGGACCACCATATCCGCCGTCTCCGAATCCAGGATTTCCAGAAAATCCGCCACCAAATTGGCGCTTCACACGCTTGTGTGTTGCATAAATGCGTCGTAGCACATCCTTTGATTCCACAGAACGTACTCGCCTCACCTGCTGCCGATTGGGCTTGGGCTTAATGTATAAAGCAGATTCCACGACAACTTCCTCAATTGTAGCACCTTTCGAAGCTGTAAATTTGATGAATTGGATAATACCAATTAAGCCAAATAACAAATTAATCATCGGATTAAGAAAAACTTACGTAACTCTTCTTCGTCAGCGTGGACCACTTGTTTCTCGTTACGTTTGTTCAACAGCTGCGGGGCTGGAGCTCCAGCTACCAGGCAAATGGTTGAGATTATTAACAAAGAAATTAATAAATTCATTTTGAGACAAAAGAAACTGGCGTCTGTTGGCTTACGAGCTTGGCAAGCAACTAATTTTGTATTTTTGGATGAATTCTACGCTTAACTTTTTCGCCCAAGCTCAACTCAACTCTCACTTTTTAGATCACTCGACGGCGGGGACGTCTGTATGAGATGCCGCCAACAGGGGTGAACGGGTGAAAATCTGTCACTTTTGGCACATGTAACTATTAAAATCGACATAAACCTTTATTTAATATTTCTGTGTAGATAAGAAAAACAAAAAATCCAAACCGAAATTGATTATAAAATCAAATTAGAAAACAACAAAAAAAAAAAAAAAACCAAGAAACAAAACAAACAAAACAAAAAAAAACCAAAATGCGAAACCGGTTTCAAACCTAGTCGAAGAACTAGTTTTTGTCTGCTTACCAATTTCTGGTTTTGCTTAGGATCTCCTTTTCGGGAACAGATGATGCTGAGCGGCAATTTGAAGCCGTTAGTGGGAGGCGAGGCAAGTGGGGGAAACCACATTGATTAGTTAGAGGGCAACCCAGTAAATTTACAAAAGCTGATAATGATTTCATTGAATCTAATTAAAAATATACAAGTGGCGTAGCAATAATTAAATACATTTTAAGGGGGAAAGAAATATTCCATATCAGTTCCAATGAATCGCATAGATTTCAGTCTAAAGACAGTTTCAGTAGGCCCAAAACTGTCAAACGCCAAATTGATTATATTATTAACCACTTATGGGTCTGAAAGAATAGTCGGTCCTTGGACTATAGGCTCGAACAATAATTAAAATGTTTTGGCTAATACTGTCACAATAAGATGGTATTAGACTTAAACTTTTTTGTTTTTTTTAATATTATATTAATTCAATTGCATGTTGAAATACCAATTTAAAATTCCAACAATTTAATATATATATATATATAATTACATACACAAAAATAGTTGTTTTTAAAATTAACATTTAAGTAAAGCATAAAAATTAAGTTCACGCTGGGACACACACAACAATTTTTTTTTTTGTTTTTTTTTGCTTTCCACCGAAATGAGACTTGATAATTTTGTTTTTCTTTTCTTTTTTTGTTGAGATCGTTCCATAAGTAAATACTTATACTTATACTTATGAATGGATGCGCGTTTGTTTTTCTATGAATATGGAATATGTAATAGGTTTTAAGCAAAGGAAATTAAAATTATTCAGAGACACAAATTATGTAAATTTCATTAAAACAGAAATTTCTCTGAATTTGGATCGATATGTAAATATGTTTGTTTGATTTGCACTTTGCGACGAACTAAGAAAGATGAAACATAATTTTATTGTCTCTGAAAATTGACTCCCCTTAAGCTTAATAGCTTACAATTATAAGGGCAAATCGATTTGTACAATCTGACTTGCCCGGATGAACATGAGCTATGTATACTCTCGCTGCATGAGTGTGTAAGTGTATGTGTGTGTGTGTGTGTGGTGTGTTTAGTATGCATTTTTCTACAGCTTGAGGATCGTGATGAGGCGCTTCAAAGGTTTTTAAATTTTTTAAATGTTTCTATGCGAGTTTGTCTTAAGGACTACAACATAATGGTAATGAATTTTGAGATTTAACTTATGATAAGGAAACACAAAACCAACAAAACTGAGCACAATTTGAGTACAAATATATATGTATATATAAGTAGTTGTTATTCAACTGATTGGTTATTCAATGCCATGTGCAAAGATCATAACCAGTCCAGGATCGATCATGACATCCTCAGTCATGTGTAAATTATCGCAGCTTAGGACGAGCACTGCTTGTTTGCCTGCCAAAGTGAAAGAGGATGGGAAGGAAAAAGTCAAGAGATTAGAAGGAAAAACTTGGTGATTCAAACTTGTAATCACCACTCACCAGGAATGCGACGACACACATAGTTGTCATAGATGCGACGATTATTCTGACGGGTCTCTAGGGAGGCCAAGCCTCGCGGCCAGCGTCTTTCGTGACAGAATTCCATAAGACTATCCAAAATATGAGGCGGACACCCGGATTCAGAGAGAGCACGCTTTATCATTAGCTGCAATGCATCATCTGGTGTGGAGATCATACCGCCCCACCGTGTTACTCTGGCCCGGGGCAGTGCCGCACTCCAACGTATCACCTCATCGCGTTCCATTTGATCGGCGATTGCCCGCATGGCTGGATTTGATACGCGCATGGCACGCATGAAATCTTTAAATAACTGCAATTCCCGCTTCAGCTCATTGATGGTTAGCTGTTGATCTGTTAGCTCCGATTTTAGTTCACCCATTTTTTCTGTTTGCTTCACAATTAGCGTACGCAGCTCTCTCACACAGTTGTGATCTTTGAGCTCATCCTTAGGGATATCGAATCCGCAGCCTTTCTCGCAGGGAAACGGACGCTTCGGATTGTGGATACATTCTTCCAAATGAGAATTGTATGCATCTAGCTTGAGCACAGCTGTGCAGCCATATGGCGCATTGTCACAGGTAATAGAGAGACGCGACAGCAGGTTGCGCAAGATTCGTGGCACTGCGCGCAAGTTGGCTGTGGTCAGGGAATTCCGATCGACAGGACATGTTGGTTGTCGAGTGAGCCACTCGTTAATGCATCCGCGACAGAAGGCGTGCTCACACATCACCGCCTGCAAAACGCAGAACCAAAATATGTTTATCCCGTTCATGTGTGGGTGGGAGTGCACTCCATTGACTTACCTGCAGGGGATCTTCCAGAACTCCTGAGCAAATTGGACAGGTTAATTCCTCGTCTACATCGCCTTGAAAGCGATTTACATCGTACCCCATTTTATATGCTGTTCTTTCAGAATTCTACATAAATTTAATTTTATTCGACTTTCTCGATGTAAATTGCAAATTTTTATATTGTTGTTTTTGTCACTGCCAGCGTTGCCAGTATCAGGGGAATTTGCCAATTTTAAACGGTCACACTCTCAATATGCTCCATAGTGCCACCTAGCGCCACCGAGCTATTTCGTAGCTCAGAAAGCAAAAATTGGCTAGCACAAAAATTTATTTCTAGTATTCTTATACATAAGTTAAACCGTTAAGTCAAACAATTGCGCAGTCCGTGGAAACGTTGAAATCCGAGTTTGTGAAGAACCACTACCATTACGCTGTCAAGATGATGAACGAAGCTGCAGCTCTGGCAAATATGATTCCCTACGACACAATTGGACTCTACGAGCAGCCCAAGCCCCGATTCATTTTCAAGATGCCCCGTGTGGTGCCCGACCAGAAGTCCAAGTTCGAGAGCGATGAGCTGTTTCGCCGTTTGTCGAGGGAGAGTGAGATTCGTTATACGGGATATCGGGAGCGATCCATTGAAGAGCGACAAGCGAGATTCCTAAACGGCTGCCGTGAGGGCCACACAGAGACCAGCTTTGTGGCATCGGGAACCAATCTTCAGTTGGTGTTCAATGCAAATCAGAATCCCTACCTGCACGACAAGGAGTGCGATTTTGAGAAGGAACATGGAAAGGTGCACATCAAATCCTACTTTATTATGAACGGCGTATGTGTGCGTTTTCGTGGCTGGCTGGATCTGGAAAGGTTGGACGGCGTGGGATGTCTAGAGTACGACGAGCGTCGCGCCATGCACGAGGATGCCATTCTTCGCGACCAGATCGATCGTTATAATCAGCGACTCCGCGAGTTTGAGGATACCAAGCGAGCCTATCGCGACCACCGCCAGGACGAGATGGAGGCCGTACGACGGGGTGTCGCCTCTGGCGGAATCGGTGTAGGAGCTGGTATGTGGCGACGTTAGTTGGACCTTTGGACGGCAACTGTGCCGTCCCAGTCGCCGCAGCAAGAGACTCAATTTGCAAATAATACTCAATATTTTATGGAAAACTGAATTGCTCAGTCAAGCACTCTATAATATAGATCTGATTTGCTACACTTATTCTAAGATATGCTGTCGAATACACCTATGTATACACCTATGTATCTGTAAGCTCTTAGTCTGTAGGAATAGTTTGTACTTTTTGTCTAACGTATGCTTTTATTATTAATCCCAGTTAATGTTAAATACAGTTGGCATATACATAGTATTCTATAAATTACTAATATATGTATGTATATTAACGTATAATTGTTTTGGTATTTCTATTATGACACATTGCGAGCTCTCTTGATAAAGATTGAGTGATGGATGAGAGTGTATGGCATGAGCTCGGTGATTAAGACTCGGACGTGAAATATCATAGCTCTATACACTTGTAAATATGTAGTTACTTTTCACCCAAAAATTCTGGTTAACCATTGCATTGCCTCATGTTCAGTTATTTTGAAATGCGAATTCATTAGGAAAAAGGACACATCTCTCGTTAAATGATTGTAATTTTTAGTCGTTGAATATTTAATAGTAAACGGCTTTCATTTATTATAAAATGGAATACAAAAATTTTAGGATTTAGTGACAATAAGACGCACATTTAGTCAAAATATTGCTTATCTTAAGCTCTAACACACACACATACAGTCGTAACAGTATAATTTTGCAATCAACCTAATCTACTGAGCAATATTTCTCTCGAAACTAACACAATGTAGATAAAAGCGTTTCAAAGAGTCCAAGTGGAATCAGTTATCAGCCCCACGAACAACACAAATGCATGTGGGGTAAAGTCTTGGGGTCCATCAATAACCAAACTATTTGGATTTCTCGGCAGCCTGTTTCTCTTGGAAGCGTCGGCGTTTCTGGGCAATGTACACCACCCAAATAAAGGAAATGATGCCCATGAATATGGATCGGAACTACAAATAGATGAATGTCAATACAGAGTTTGCATGCAAAATGAAATTGTTTATAAACTTACCATGGGTGGTACATAAGCCATATTCAGATAGACAAACAAAGATAAATATTGCCAGTTAGCACGCAGTAGTGGCCAATATAGTTTTTCCACATTCTTTACGGCTGTGCTATGTGAATTACCCTCGAATAGGGAGAGGAAGTACAAGGAAAGAACCTGGTAGATCGGAGCATAGACTAATCGTTCCGACAAGAACAAGAAGAAACGCCTAAAACGGACATCATCATCGAAGAGGCGCTCAACGGTTTGATAAAAATAGTGGGGTACACTGCCACCAAAGATAAATCCATAAAGTCCGTACGCAAATACACTGTGCTGGTTGAGTTTTTTCGCTCCCGCCAGACGCTGGGATGTAACATTAGCTGTGGTAGCCAAAACTGACCTAAAGTGAATTGACCCCAATTAGCAAGCAGGTAAAGTGGGTGGTAAAGGAAGATAAGAGTAAACTTACGCCGTTATGGACTTCGTACGCACTGGATGGTTGAATAGTTGTTCCAGATAAGTACCGAAAAGGGAGTAAAGAGGCTTGGAAATGGACATTGTGCTGTGCTAAAAAGTCTAAGGAGTGAATATCAATAGAGTCAAAGTTCAAAGTACATAGTTGCACAGCCAGATCGATAGGAGCAACCGGCTGATTGGGTTAATAATATTAATGTTGATTAATAACACTAACCAAAAATTTTTAAACGTAATGGACCGGTCGAACGTTAACAAAAGACTACACCTGTAGATTATTTCTAATAAATAATAATATATACATATAACAAAATTCGCCCCGAGCGCAAAACAAATTGAATATTCGCCCTAAAATTTTGACCATTCGCCGCATCTTTTTGCCGTATCGATATTATCGCAGTTTGGGATTATATCGATTCGATTTTCATAATATCGATATATCGATAGAACGATATTCGATACATCGGTATATTTTGCAGTTTTGCCCGTCTTTAATGTGTCATCAAATTAACGAATTTTGTGTATAAATAAATTAAGTATTAACTGTCTACGAATGAAATGGAGTTTCCACCGTGTCCACCCTCTTTGAAATCGATACAGCATTTTCTCAAGTTGGCCCAGGAACATGACAATCGGGATGTGATCATTGCATATTGGGCAAGGCTCTAGTGAGTGTAGAAGAAAAACAAAAGTATTATCCATTTGGTTTAAATGTTTGTTATTATAATCCAGTGCCCTGCAGGTGGGTCTGAAGGCCTCCACGCAGAGTCCCGAGGAAACGAAACTACTGTTGGGTAAGTCGCAAAAAAACCTAACCATGACTCATCTCATCCGTTTGTTTGTTTTGGTTTTTCTCGCTCTTCCACCTCCACCTTCACCACCACTAACACCCACCAGCCATAATGGACTGGTTAGAGCAGATGAAAAAACAGCACGCCGATAATGAAGCCTTAACCAACGATGTTGCTGCCCAGGCACACATTGAGAACTATGCATTGAAATTATTTTTGTATGCCGACAAACAGGATCGCGAAGAGAATTTTGGCAAGTGAGTGACCAATATGTATGAAGACAATGTTCCCATTGAATGGAATTCTTAATATATAAATGTCTGATTTTAGGAACATGGTCAAGGCGTTCTATTCCAGCGGAGTACTTTACGACATTTTGCAAACATTTGGAGAACTAAGTGAGGAAGCGATGCAGAATCGCAAATATGCCAAATGGAAGGCCGCCTACATTCACAATTGCTTGAAGACGGGAGAAACGCCCAAGCCCTTTGCTGCACCCGATGAGGCTGAGCAAGAAGAGTCCGCTGGAAATCCAATCAGTGGGGAAGGTGACGAAACTAACAACATTGGCCATGAAGCTAGCGGTGGCGGTGGGGATCCGACTGTCTCTGACAATGCGAAAGATACAATGCAACCATCTTCGCCAACTACGCAAATAACACCTCCCACAGCCGAGGAAGTGCTAAATAATCCAAACAAATTGCCCAGCCCACCAGTAGAAGAGGAGAAACCTGGTGGCTTTGAGCCATATGTGCCTACAGCACAGCCTCATCCAGCTGCTGCTACCATTTACCAGCCAATTGAACCAGTGGCTGGAGTCCAGATAACACCTGACCAGATGATTACGGCCCAAAAGTATTGCAAATATGCGGGCAGTGCCCTCAATTATGACGATGTAAAGACAGCCATTGTCAATTTGCAGAAGGCTCTAAAACTGCTGAGTACTGGGTCCGAATAAATCTTATATAAATATATATATTTTTTTAGAAATTCACAGTTAACGCTAACACCATAAACCCTTTTAGTATATACTGATATATTCTCGCACTTATTGCTTTCCAAGCTAATAATTTATGGAAAAAAATAAAAACAAACAAATCTGAAATTTAAGTTCATATGAGTTGTTCGAAATTTATTAGAAATTGTCACTAAAAGGCGTGCTCCAAGTTCGGGCACTAATTTAGACACTTCTCTTTACTGATGAAGCAATTTTCATTCGATTATGAATTCTGTCTTTATGTCAAAAGATATATAGTAATTTGTATAATATATATTATATGGGTTGTTCACCTTAGTACAAGAAAAAGGGATTCCAAGTTTTGGACAACTTAAATTAGTTCCTTTTATTAGCACATGCAAATGCCACATGAAGATTTACAAAAATTTGTTTGGCGGCGCGCATTGAATTTGAAATATTCACATTAACCCCAAATGAATAATTACGTATATGTCGTTATGAGAAAGATCAATTTTTGATTAACTATCTTAAATTCTGAATACAAACGAATTGTAGAACGACTAAACTACTAGTCGATATCTACGTCCATATCAGTTTGTAATCCAATATTAATTATACAAAACCCAATAGCGAATCACAATAATTTGTTTTTTGTGGTTTGCTCAGTCTTTGGGAAGATATAACAATGAAATTATTTCCGGTTTCTTATTTTTCGAACGGAAATCACTAATTGAATTTTAGAAGAACGTGGATATGACTGTTGGAATAGGAAGAAGCTTATTTATTGTGCTCCCGAAAAATAGTTTATATAGCATAACAATAGGTAGATAAGCAGAAAATACATATACATATTATGGGATCAGATACTTATAAGATCGGATTGGAGGTGTTTATGGCATACATGTCCGACTGCTCTAATTGTTAATATAAAAAAGATTTCCACAAGATAAAAGTGCCCATTAAAAAAAATTGAAAGGTGCTGGGCGCGCCGCTTAAGTGTTATTTGTTAAGAATTCTTAAAACGTTGTGTTTTTTTTTAGTACTTGGATAAGGACCGATTCTAGAAACCTTTATTTGAACGACCCTTACATATATATATATATATATATATAAATTGATTATATTTATTTGACACCCAAACGACGACATGAATTTAATCAAATTCGAAGATTATGTGTCAATTCAGCTAAAGGATGAGATTATAATGATGACTGATTGGATGAGTATATATGTATAAATATATACTTATGTATGTATGTATGGTGTGCTTAGGTAGTGAGTGTGTGTGTGTGACAGTGAGAGTGTGTATAAGCGGATCCTTTAGTCCTGCTTAGCTCCATTTGCTTGCGTTTGAGTAGCCGCCTCCAGTTCCTCGGTAAGACGTGCTGTTTGATACCAGACAACCAAACGTCCACCTAACATAAAGGTGAACACCAACGCAGGTCCGGAACGTTCAAAGGGATCGCTGACCATCCAGTGCTGATAGATGCCCAAGACCATAAGCACCAGCAATGTTATATTGGCTGCATTTTTCACTTTATCTGTGAATTAAAGAAGGTTTATTTCTTTAGAGAAATCTATTGTTGTGCATTTCAGAATAGAATAGAAAGTCGGGGCACTGACGTTATTAAGTAAATTCAATTTTCTTAAGCCTTTGCCAAACATTTATTTCTTTCAAAGAGCTACCTTAAGAATATAGATTTGTTTATATTCAAATTGTTATTGCAGAATAAGAGGCAATTAAACGCTGCGGTTGGTGCCCATATAAACGGAACACACAGAACAGACAGAACTAAACACATTGAGAAACATTAACTCGGTTGTTGATACTACTCATGAATATATTTATATACATCCATATACTCTATATAGACATTGATTGACAATTTCAGATTTCTCTACTTTGCTCGAAAATCGGCAGTGATCAGTGCCCAATCCAACGATGTTACTTTATCATTATACTTACGATATGGAATCAATGCCATTGCCAATCCGCATAAAATCTCCAAGATTCCGATGGTGCGTCGATACCATTTCGATGGCACTTTTAATCCAAATAGGGCAGTCAATGGGAACACTTTGGCATATTTCACATACTCGGTGCGCTGCAAGTGCGGAGGGGAGAAAGGGAGGGGATTATAATTGAAATTTTTGTAATTATTCATAGAGCGCGAGCCCCGAGCGATATGCAATGCAGATGTTTATTTTTAAATACATATCTACATGTATTTCTGTGGCAATTCCCAAGTCCCCCCCATTGGAGATTGCCATTTGTTTGCCCTAAAATGCCATGATGAAGAATGTGCAGACATAAATTAAAAGTGAAAATCGCTTGTAATCAATGCAATGCCAATATAAATCGATGCCCACACGTGAAAATATAACTATGTACATATGTATGTACATTTATAAGACTTTAAATATAATACAAAAATTACATATGTATGTACATATGTATAACATACGTCATTTTGGCGCTCGCTCTCCTTGCCAGAGCATTGCAATGCGAAATATTTTGTTAATGAAAATACACAAAACTATGCGCAATAAGAAAAAGTGATAAACAAATTAAAATTGCCAAAAACACTAAAAACTTATCGTGAAAGAAAAAGGGAAAGTAGTACTAAAAGTTCCCTGGTTAACTTTTTGCTTTATTTTTAGCGTCCCAAACTATTTACAAAATGTAAACAAGGAATTGATTTGAATTTTGAGTGGTATTAAAACTTAAACAGCTGTTTGAATACAAACAAATCTATATTGTTTGGGAGACTATTCATATACATATATTGTATATATTACATATGTGTACATATTTATAATTTTTGCATTGGAAAACAAGGTGATTGTGGAATCAAGAGCATCATTTGGTTTGTAGAAGGGGATAAACATCTTTTGTATTAAACATAAATTGGTATTTTCCCAAATAATGAAATATTAACACCTACATAAATATATATGTATTTATAATTATGTATGTATATATATATAAAATATTTAGTAGTATATGAATGACATTTGTGTCTCTTCCTCTATGATTTTGAATATGTTTGAAGATCATTCCGAAAAACAAAAAACAATATACATATGTACATATGTATGTATATAATATTTTTGAATGCCAATGTCTGGCATTGGCGAGGTTGAGTTCAATGTAAAATGATTAGTCATTTGTATAACATTTTGCAATTTGAACTTAAATATAATTTTCAATAAATTTATTCCAGTTATATAAGTGCACTCTGAATGTCACTGGATCATCTCATCAAATTCCACACAAAACAACATAAAAAAGAAGGAAAACAATTATGATTGAATCGGTGAATTCGACATAATTTGAAGCTGTCGATTTCCAGTTGCATCGATTTTTCACTCACCAAATCCTTGTAGAGATCCTTACTAATGTGTGGGGTTAATTTCAGGGCGCCCACGAAGATAAAGAAGAGGCCCAGCAGCACGGAGAGGCTCTTCAGCACAATTGTGTTCGAAGTGGGCATTTTGTGTGTTTTTGAGTGTTGATTATATCTCAAGAGTTTTGCTTATGCTTTGTTGCCTTTTTTGTTGATGCCCGGATGTTCGGATGAGGATTTATGTATCTCAAATATGCCTAAATGATGAGTGGGGCGCGCGCGCGCCTAGTTGAAAGGGGTTGTATGGGTGCAGGGGTGGGGGCGGCTTGGGGCGTAGTTCGTCGCTAGGATTGAGTTTTTGGGGAAAGTATATAATACACACAACACCCTGCTATAGAATAATACACCGGTTGCTAAATTTAGAAAGACGTCGCAGCTTTTCGTGCCGCACCGAACGGAAAAGTATGAAAAAAAAATACCAACAACAACCAATTAGAAACAAACTTGAATATTTGGCAATATTTTAGGCTCTGTCTGTGCCTGATTTTTGTTTGGTTTGGTTTTGTTCCCGTACGTTTGGCCACGGTACGCTATGGCGTTCGAAAAGAGACTGAGAGACGGCAAGTTTATTTAGGCAGCAGCATCCCAAAACATTAAAAAAAAATCAATATACATATGTACATGTCGAGCATTGGCCAAGAACTCTCCTCGGCATGAGCGAAAGAGCAGGCGCCCTTTAGACCACAAAGAGAGAGAGAGAGAGAGAGCGGACAAAGACAGCTGCAATTATGAATAGCTAGCTTCGGTGGTTGTTTTTACAAATTGCCATGGGCGCAAGGAACCCTCCACCCTGTCCATCAGGACCAGGAGCCGTACCCAAGCCAGTCATCCCCCTTGAGCAAATGCAACAGGACTACTGAACACACAATTTGATATGTTTTGTTTTGTTTTATTGAATAATTTTCAAATAATAAATCTTATTTACGATTTTATGGCAATCGTCAGGGTCTAAACTACGATTCTAAATCTGTAAGTTAATCGACACATTCTTGTTGGGATAATTGTTAAAACTATTCCAATGAATTTATTGTTCGGCCAATTAGATTTTGTAAACTTGTTGTAAACAAAACAAAAACCAATTCAACATAATAATATTTTATATGCTAAAAAATAACAGTATTTTGTGGCGTTCCCAGATTTCAGGTATTGATTCATTGTAATATTTGGTTTACAGTCTACAATTCTTGGAACTTATTGATCTACCAACCCACTGGACCTCGTCCAGGGACTTCATCTTGGGGGGCATAAATGCGTTTTGATTCGGCCATGCGTTGATTGTAGTTCGCAACCTGCTCACATAGCTGGGCATTTTCATGCAGGGCCCGCTCCTCATCATACTCCAGGCTCGCAACTCCATCTAAACGCTCCAGATCTAGCCATCCGCGAAATCTTACGCAAACTCCATTCATAATGAAATTAGAACGCAAATGCACTTTACCGCGTTCCTTCTCAAAGTCACACTCTTGCTCCTGGGTATACGGGTTGTGATTGGCATTGAAGTAGAGTTGTATGTTGGTACCAGAAGCCACAAATGAGAGCTCTGCATAGCCTTTGCGGCAATCGTTGACAAAACGCACTCGACGCTCGTCAATCGAGCGTTCCCTATAGCCAGTGTAGCGCACTTCACTTTCGCGACTAAGGCGCCGGAAAAGCTCATCAGTTTCAAATTTCGACTTCTGGTGAGGCACCACCCGTGGTATTTTGAAAATAAATGAAGGTTTCGGTGGCTCGAACATGACCAATGACTCGTAGGGAGGTGGATGGATAGCAGATAAGGCTGCTGCTTCTCCGAGATTCTGATGGTGATGCATTTTAAACAGAGAACAAATATTAACTGAATGTATTATTCAGATTCGCTGGCCTACTTATACGGAAAAGTAACGACAAGTTTTAAGAGAATGGTCGTAATTAGATTATACCTGAAAATCGGAAAGTTTATAGTTTTATGATTTTAAGGACCATCTGTCGGATTGTAAGGGCTAAAATTGTTTACCTGTTTAAAAAAGTGGAGGTCAGCAGGTACATATGTACATATTTCCAAAAACATATTTAAATTTGAATTTGACATCTGTGCAGCGTTGCCATATGGTGTACCGATTAGTGTGTGACCAAACTTTGTGAGTTAAAAACATTGTAAATTAATAACATTTTTTTTAAGCAGCAACAATGTCTCTTGTTGCTTACGCCGCCAGCAGCGACGAAGATTCCGAAAATGATGAGCCCGTTATATCAAAAGAAACAGAAAGTACAAATAATCATATAAGCGATGACGATGATGACTACGTGCCCCAAGAGGTAACTTTGAACCAGCTGAAATCTTCGAGTGGACGATTTTCATTGGCATTGCCCAAGCCCAAGGTCTCTGCAGCATCTCGTCCAGAAGAGGAGGACAATGTAGAGGCGGCGCCAGTCTTTACTACACTTCCCACACCACGATCAACTGTGGCAACCGCTGAGGAAGCGGATGATGAGTTTTTACATAAAAAACCATCTGCTCTGGTAGGCAGTGAAGAATTGGAAAAGCCTCCACCACTGCCAACTAAGAGAAGCGTCAAGATAAGTATACCCTCGCTAAGGGATTTCTCAGATGTGGACAAAGAGATGTCTGAAAAATTGAAATCCCGGAAAAATGATATTAAAACCAATACACCCAAAGGATCAGGACTGTTGAGTTTATTACCCCAAGCCAAATCCGAGCGTAATTTTTCCAAGACAGATTTAACTGTGACCGCACAAAAACCACAATCTGTTCATGCTACCAAAACGTCCGTGGCGGCTTCTCCCTTTGTGCCAGATACTGTGAAGCAGCGCAGAGCTGCCCATAATACGGAAGCCGTTGATGGTGTGAAAAAAATTGTTGCTCCGCACAAAAAACCAACCACAGCTCGACCGTCCGCTACATCGTTGATTGCTGCTAGCGATAGCGAAGATGGTGATGACGATGATGATGATGGAGACTTCTTCTCGTTGAACAGTGAACACCGTCTCCCAGAGGTTAGCAGCAATGAGATTAATGCATTGGTGGCAAAGCGTGCTGCTAGAATGGCAGAGGCCAGTAATAAATATCTGGAAAATATGACAGAACGCCAGGTCCCCGAGGAAGAGTCACAAGAACTCGACCGTCAGGCTGAAAATCAACATCATCTGCGACAAATCCAATCCTGCAATCGTGATGTGCAACTGAACGCCGAAGCAATGGATGCATTGGTGGGTAAAAATTCTAAGAGACGGCGTAAGGAAGCAAAGGGAATGCAGGTCATCGAAATATCTGGTTCGGAAGTCCACCCCAATCGTGAAGAATGGATGCGAACGGCTTTGGCTTCGTCCACAACGTTCCAACCCACAGGCGTGCTTACAGACGAAGAGCCTGTGGCGGGCACAAGACGTAAACATCAAATAACTTATCTGGCCCACAAGGCCAAGGCCAATGAGGCCGAGCTACAAGCCATGTGGTCGGCCAACAGGAACACACGTCGTGTGACACAGAGCAAATACGGGTTTTGATTTATTTACAGTTTCTTTTTAAAATAAATATGCTTAATAATTGATATATAAATTTACAATTAAACGGTTTTATCATATAAGCCAACCCTCACGCTTTCCTAGTCGGCTGCCCACATAGACTATCGCTGTAGTCAAGAGAAGACATAATGGAGTCATTGTGAAATATATGGGTATCTGCTGTGGGTACTCGAGAGTCAGACATATCATCACCTGTGATGTGATTGTCAGCAACACCCCGGCAATATTCCATTTATAGAGCAGTAAAAGATCTGTTAGCCTATTTAAATTACGCCATTTGCGAATGAACTTTATAATCACATAGATGATGAGGATACAGTCGAAGAACCACAGCGGCGTAAAAGTAACAAACCAGTTCCATGTTGTGCGCGGATCCAGCCGTAAGCATAACAAAATTAGGAACACAAGGACAATGAACCATGTGAAAAGTGCCCGATGGGCTAATGTCATTGTTTTCCAGTTCCACTACAAACAAAAACAATACAAAATAAATTGTTTACTTAGTAACAGTGTAACCAGATTTCCGATCCACACACAATCAATGTGACCAAATTAGTTTTATCTCATAAATGTCATAAATAGCCAAAACGGTCTGGCAGTATGGGTAATGTTCTGTAGTCAGCTGTCAGCATAATTATTAACTGGCAGCTCTATATCAGCAACACTATTGCCAACACTGCTAGATTTTTGCAGCCCAATTGACGTGTCACATTTGTAATTGAATGGTTTGTTAATTAAATTGTGTATAATTTTGGAAACAATACATTAAACAGTTCAGGCATTTTATTTTCTTCAAAATTCCATTATAGAAAAAAAGTACATTGCATTAATTGGGGAAAGTAGACGAAAAGCCGAAGACTAGGACACGACACCTGAGGAACAGAGATAGCGATAGAGAAGCATAGTACACTTTATTCGAAGACAATAATTGCCAACATGTTGACCAATTTCGAGTCCAAGTCGGCTCGAGTAAAGGGTTTGTCGTTTCACCCCAAACGGCCATGGATCTTAACCAGCTTACACAGTGGCGTCATACAATTGTGGGACTATCGTATGCATACACTGCTAGAAAAGTTCGATGAACACGATGGGCCGGTTCGGGGCGTAGCATTTCATCAGCAGATGCCGCTATTTGTATCCGGCGGCGATGACTATAAAATCAAGGTTTGGAATTACAAGCAGCGTCGTTGCATCTTCACCCTACTGGCACATTTAGATTATGTCCGGACTGTAGCGTTCCATCACGAGTATCCATGGATACTGAGCGCCTCCGATGATCAGACAATACGAATTTGGAATTGGCAATCGCGCAACTGCATCTGTGTGCTAACTGGACATAATCATTATGTGATGTGTGCCCAGTTCCATCCTACAGAGGATCAGATTGTCTCGGCATCATTGGATCAGACAGTACGAGTTTGGGACATTTCCGGATTGCGCAAAAAGAATGTGGCTCCAGGTCCTGGCGGCTTGGATGATCATTTGAAGGGCCATCCAGGAGCTACTGATCTTTTTGGGCAGGCGGACGCTGTTGTCAAACATGTTCTCGAGGGCCATGATCGTGGTGTAAACTGGGCCAGTTTCCATCCCACTTTACCCCTGATTGTGTCGGGTGCCGATGATCGCCTGGTTAAACTGTGGCGCATGAATGAATACAAAGCATGGGAGGTTGATACCTGCCGCGGCCACTACAACAATGTGTCTAGTGTGCTATTCCATCCCCGTCAAGATCTGATTATTTCCAATGGCGAGGATCGTAGTATTCGCGTCTGGGATATGACCAAACGTCAGTGTCTATTCACATTCCGTCGAGATAATGAGCGTTTCTGGATTTTGACAGCCCATCCTACGCTCAACCTGTTTGCTGCTGGCCATGATGGAGGTGGGCACACAATTGCAGAACAATCCTTTAGAAAATTTTTCATATAATATTTTTGCATTTCAGGAATGGTTGTCTTCAAATTGGAACGAGAACGCCCCGCGTATGCCGTTCATGGCAACATGTTGTACTATGTGAAGGATCGATTCCTTCGGAAATTAGATTTTACCACAACCAAGGACACGGTTGTGATGCAGCTGCGTCCGGGCAAGTCACCGGTCTACAGCATGTCCTACAATCCAGCTCTAAACGCCGTTTTGATATGCACACGTACTAACAATCTGGAGAACAGCACCTACGATCTTTGCCAGATACCTAAGGATACCGATAGTCAAACTGAATCGGACAGTAAGCGTAGCTCTGGCATTACGGCAATATGGGTGGCCCGTAATCGTTTCGCTGTGCTTGACCGCAATCAGCAGCTGGTTATCAAGAACTTTAAAAACGAGGTGACCAAGAAGATACCAACCTTCTGTGAGGAAATCTTCTATGCAGGCACCGGCATGCTACTCATTCGCGATCCTGAGTTTGTTACCCTCTACGAAGTGCAGCGTCTGGTCTCGGTGGGCAGCATCAAATTGGCCAAATGTCGCTATGTGGTCTGGTCGCCAGATATGTCGCTGGTTGCGCTACTCTGCAAGCATTCGGTGACGATTTGTGACCGCCGCCTGCAGTATCTGTGTACGGTACAGGAAAATTGCCGGGTCAAGTCGGGAGCATGGGATGAGTCGGGCGTATTTATCTATACAACGAGCAACCACATCAAATATGCCATTACCAATGGTGATCACGGCATCATTCGTACCTTGGATTTGCCCATTTACTTAACACGAGTTAAGGGAACTCAGGTGTTCTGTTTGGACCGCGAGTGCCGTACCCGCGTGTTGCATATCGATCCCACGGAATACAAGTTCAAGTTAGCCCTGATTCAGCGCAAATACGACGAGGTTCTTCACATGGTGCGTAATGCCCGTTTGGTGGGCCAAAGTATTATTGCGTATCTGCAGCAGAAGGGCTATCCAGAGGTGGCATTGCATTTCGTCAAAGACGAAAAAACGCGTTTCGGATTGGCGTTGGAGTGCGGCAACATTGAGATTGCCCTGGAAGCTGCCAAAGCCCTGGATGACAAGAATTGCTGGGACCGTCTCGGACAGGCTGGCCTGTTGCAGGGCAATCACCAGGTGGTCGAAATGTGCTACCAGCGCACCAAGAACTTTGACAAGCTAAGCTTTCTCTATCTAATTACTGGCAACCTAGAAAAGCTTAAGAAGATGAACAAGATTGCAGAGATCCGAAAGGATGTGTCGGCCCAATATCAGGGAGCCCTTCTGCTTGGCGATGTCCGCGAGCGTGTTAACATTCTTAAGAACTGTGGACAACTCTCCTTGGCCTATCTGACGGCAGCCACTCACGGTCTGGAGGAGCTAACCGAGTCGCTAGGCACAGCCATTACCGACCAGGGGCATAGCTTGCCCGAAGTAAACGACAATGCGCAGTTGCTTCAGCCGCCAGTGCCCATTCAACAGCTGGAAACCAACTGGCCACTGCTGTCTGTATCCAAGGGCTTCTTCGAAGGCGCCATGGTCACTCGCGCTGGCACCAGTGCAACAGCCCGTCAAGCCCTCAATATTAATGCCGATGCGGCTGTATTGGATGAGCATAATGGAGGTGGCGATGGCTGGGGAGCCGACGCTGATTTGGGATTGGATGAAGACGGCGACGACGAAATGCATGATGCTCTCAGCACCGACGATCCACAGGGCCCTGGTGGTGAAGAAGGCGCCGGCTGGGATGTGGGTGACGACGACTTAGTGGTGCCAGAAGAGTTGGCATCCCGGATAAAAGCCTCTGCTCTGGACAGTAATTACTATGCAGCGCCAAACAAGGGTTTGTCGCCGGCACAGCAATGGGCCAACAATTCACCTTTAGTTTTGGATCACATCAAGGCTGGCTCTTTTGAGAGCGCCTTCCGGTTGCTCAACGACCAGTTGGGCGTGGTCAATTTCAAGCCATTCAAGACCCTCTTCCTGCATACCTACGCCTGCTCGCGCACTAGCTACACAGCCAATCCGAATCTGGAATCACTTTCCGGCTACCCGCTACGTAACTTTGGGGAGACCAATGTGAAGCTTCAGCGCCCGGCTTTGGGTATTAAACTTAATGATCTGGTGGCCCGTCTGCAGGCTGGTTATCAGTTGACCACATCTGGCAAATTCACTGAGGCCATTGAAAAGTTCCATTCCATATTGATCAGTATCCCGCTTCTGGTGGTGGAAACCAAGCTGGATACCGCCGAGGCCCAACAGCTGCTCAAGATCTGCTCAGAATATATTGTGGGTCTTAAAATGGAAACCGAACGAAAGGGCATGCCCAAATCTACCCTGGAGGAGCAGAAGCGCATCTGCGAAATGGCCGCCTATTTCACCCATTGTAAACTGCAGCCTGTTCACCAAATTCTCACCCTGCGCACTGCCCTCAATATGTTCTTCAAACTGAAGAACTACAAGACGGCTGCATCGTTTGCCCGTCGTCTGCTGGAGCTGGCCCCTAGACCGGATGTAGCGCAACAAGTGCGTAAAATTCTACAAGCGTGCGAAGTGAATCCCATAGATGAGCACCAGCTGCAGTACGAAGAGTTCAACCCATTCAATATCTGTGGCATTAGTTGGAAGCCGATTTATCGGGGCAAGCCCGAGGTGACGTGTCCCTTCTGTGGATCCTCATATGAGCCACAGTACAAGGGCCGTCTGTGCACGGTATGTGAGGTAAGCCAAATCGGTAAGGATAGCATCGGTTTGCGTATTTCCAATCTGCAATTCCGCTAAGCGGACAAAGGCTCTTGATATTGGCTTGCGCTCTACTGTCTCCTCTTCTCCCGCCAAGCGACGAGTCCCCTTACATCTGCAAATTTAACTTTTAGCCTTTAGAATTACGCCTCTAAGCATATGGCATACACATTATTATATCTATAAACGTTAATAAACTTTATACAACGTCTACATTAATCTCATCCCGACTTGGAAATGTTTCACTTATCTGATTCGCTTAAACTCTTTCAAATCTTTTTATAATTATTAAGTTATAAAATTCGACAAGACTTATTCCAAATCTGTGGCTCGTAATGGAGAATTCTCAATTTTTCATAATAAAAATGCCAGAACGAGTATACGTAAATATTTATTAGTTATTTATAGTATAATATTTGTCAATTATATCTGACATTAACTGTAAGATTTTGGGATTAATACCATAAAAGCATACATTAGGTAAAAGCTACAGAATATTCCTACGAACTAAGAGCATACAGAAGTACAAGTAAATACATACATATATATATTCGAGAGCATATCATAATCTTAGCATAGTTGCACGTAATCAGATCCAATCCCGGTTTTCGGACTGTTCAACGGCGAAAGACTGAAGCATTTTCAGTTTTCCATAAAATATTGAGTATTATTTGCAAATTGAGTCTCTTGCTGCGGCGACTGGGACGGCACAGTTGCCGTCCAAAGGTCTAACTAACGTCGCCACATACTGGCTCCTACACCGATTCCGCCAGAGGCGACACCCCGTCGTACGGCCTCCATCTCGTCCTGGCGATTGTCGCGATAGGCTCGCTTGGTATCCTCAAACTCGCGGAGTCGCTGATTATAACGATCGATCTGGTCGCGAAGAATGGCATCCTCGTGCATGGCGCGACGCTCGTCGTACTCTAGACATCCCACGCCGTCCAACCTTTCCAGATCCAGCCAGCCACGAAAACGCACACATACGCCGTTCATAATAAAGTAGGATTTGATGTGCACCTTGCCATGTTCCTTCTCAAAATCGCACTCCTTGTCGTGCAGGTAGGGATTCTGATTTGCATTGAACACCAACTGAAGATTGGTTCCCGATGCCACAAAGCTTGTCTCTGTGTGGCCCTCGCGGCATCCGTTTAGGAATCTTACTTGTCGCTCTTCAATGGATCGCTCCCGATATCCCGTATAACGAATCTCACTCTCCCTCGACAAACGGCGAAACAGCTCATCGCTCTCGAACTTGGACTTCTGGTCGGGCACCACACGGGGCATCTTGAAAATGAATCGGGGCTTGGGCTGCTCGTAGAGTCCAATTGTGTCGTAGGGAATCATATTTGCCAGAGCTGCAGCTTCGTTCATCATCTTGACAGCGTAATGGTAGTGGTTCTCCACAAACTCGGACTTCGACGTTTCTTCGGGCTGTTTAATTGCTGCGCTTAATGGTTTAACTTTCACTAATGCGTGTTCTCGTTTCCTTTTCTGTTTTGACCATCTGCTACAAATAATATTTAAAATTTAATTCAACTCTTAATTTTTTTTGTTTTTTTTTTTTCTGTGCTACAAATATTGCGGTTTTGTTATACCTAACTCAGCCTAATTTGCGTGCCTGAGCTCATTTCGAGTTTATCGATAGAATTTTTATGGTGTTGGCTAACGGTCAAAGCATAGTAGGGGTTGATGGCCCGGATTTTTCAAATCGATTGCGATTAGGATTAAGGCGAGGGCTAATGTCAATGTCGAGTTGGTCTTGTTGTGTAGTGCAAAATGTATAGCATCGGCAAAGACTGGGTGTCTCATTCATAATAATTCTTTCGTGAAATTTGGTCTAAGATTTCTTAAACACAACGTGACAGACAAGAAAAAAACGAAGAAGCAAATAGGGCAAAGTGAGTAAGACCGAGTGAGTAAGAAATTGGAAGTAATAGAAAGTTTAAACATTCATATATCTTGTTTAAATATCTGTAAACATTGCAGCCTCCTTAAAATTTATATCAAACCTTGCATTATATCTGTGTTGAAGACTTTGAGGAAGTCTTCTTCAGAAGAATCTTAAATGCTTTAATGCAGAACTAGATTTATTTTATAAATATTTCTGGAGTTTTTCCTATTTTTATAAATTTACCCTTAATTATTAAATTAGGCGTTTATCTATTCGTAATCGCTAACTCTCTCTCAGCAAAAATAACCAAAAATAGAACTTGATGAGTTTTAATTTTAGTTGAAGTAGAAATTGTTTTCGTGTTTTTAATGTTTGTTTGTACCGTCTGATGTGTTTATATGTATAAGTTAGCCAGGATTTGTACCGTATCTGCTGAATGTGTCGCCAGATGTTTTGAATATTGTGTTGTTGCCCGCGCGAGAGACCACTACCCGATAACACTTACGGGCTGCCACCTGAATTTATCGACGCGACAGTTGTACTTTCTTAAAAATGAGCTACCTTCTCTTAAAATTGAGTCGAGTTGATTTGGGGTTTTTATTTACCTCTCATTTACAATTATTGGTTCAAGTAATGAGCGAGGCACCATCCCCAGGAAATGCCGTGGATTTGGCCAAGCGACCACAATTTGGCACCCGGCTGCTTCAGGAGATAGACGATGTTTATAAGCATAATGCTTGGTAAATATGCAACATCCACTTGTGCATGCACGTGGATAAATTCCTTTTGGCGGCGTTGCTGGGCCAGCGGCAACAAAACTTATGAACACACCCGTAAGCGAAAGAAGCCAGCTGGTGGTGGTGATCGCATATTGAGCAATGTGGGCGATGTGTTTAAGTTTAATGCCTGGTACTTGATTTCGTGTTTAAGTTATACAACACAGTGATATTTAAAATCCACTAAACAGGGACCACGTGGAATGGGATGCCGAGCAGGAGGAAGCAGCCCAAAAGGCAGTAGCCCAGAATTCGGGTACCAAGATGAGCGAGGAACAAAAGGAACGTTTTCAAACGGGGGCTGCCCGATTCTGGGATTCCTTCTATGGCATACACGATAACCGATTTTTTAAAGATCGCCACTGGCTGTTCACTGAATTCCCAGAGCTTGCGCCGATTAACACACAACCAGCAGAACCTGTCCATGTGGAGCAACAAGAACAACCGCGCAGCATTTTCGAATTGGGATGTGGCGTGGGCAACACCATAATGCCACTTCTACAGTACTGTACGGAGAGTAAACTGAAAGTATACGGCTGTGATTTCTCCGGCAGGGCCATTGAGATATTGCAGCGTCAACAGCAATACATTGACGACAAACGTTGCGAGGTGTTTGTTATGGATGCTACGCTGGAGCAATGGAAAGTGCCGTTTGAGGAGAATTCACAGGACATTATTGTTATGATATTTGTACTATCGGCCATTGAGCCCCTTAAGATGCAGCGGGTAATAGACAATTGCTATCGATACCTTAAACCAGGAGGACTGCTGTTGTTCCGCGATTATGGCCGCTACGATTTGGCACAATTGCGCTTCAAAAATGGCAAATGCTTGGAGGACAATTTCTATGTCAGAGGTGATGGCACCATGGTATATTTTTTCACCGAACAGGAGCTGAGAGAAATGCTGACAAAGGCGGGTTTGCAAGAGGAACAGCTCATTGTGGACCGACGACTGCAAGTTAATCGGGGACGTTGCTTAAAAATGTATCGTGTGTGGATACAAACAAAATTCCGTAAACCTCTGTAGATAGTTTGTCTTGCTTGACATGCAATAAACATATGTCTTTTCATAATTGTACTCGCTGTTTTGCTTCGTCATCAGAGGTTGAAAGCTTCTCGTCGGTTTGGCATCCACTCGCTGATGTCCTCTTTGTCGCAAGCTTTTTCCCCAAATACACATAACAGTTAGAAAAGCTGAAGTTTTCGCAGTTGGCTAAAAAACGTCGTAAGTGAAAAATTTTCTTCAGCTGCGAAAAAGTATTTATTTAATTTATTTATATATATATTTTAACAATACAAAAGGGAAAAACACTATTCTAATTAACTGTAAAAGTAGTTCAATTAATGCGTTGAAATTGCAAGTGTCTAAGCCTTTTTTAGCGTGTTGACAATTGTTTAAACTAAAATATATATATGAAGGCATTTGACTAATACTGTGCAATGTGAATTCTTTCATTGATTTTTCTTTGCCCATGTCAAGCAAGTGGACATTGTGGAATTTGCAAATACATTAGCTACATTCTTTTCAGTTTTGTTATTAAAGAATAAGGCAAGGATTTTGTTGCGCCTGAGTGTATGCAACAGAATATTAGCATTAGCTGAAATAAGCCAACCAAGAGAGATAGAGAGAGAGAGAGAGAGAGAAAATAACATTAAATACAACATTTGCTGATATACTTAAAAATTAAAACTATTTATAATACTTCTGCCCATTCCCCCCTGTTGCCCTTCCGTTTTCTGTTCATCCAGATTCAACACACAACAGAGCCAGAAAATTCCTATATTGAGTGCTGTGTGCGGTGGTGCAAAAAGGCTGTCGTGGCAAGTGTAACTCCCACATACTCACATACATAGAAACATATACAAATATATATATATATATATTGGCGATTGCTCTGCAACCGCTAAAACCGGAATTCAAGAGGAGTGAAAATTCATTGACGATTAAGGGAGAAGGAAAAAGCTCAGGCAGACGCAATAGCGCACGGCAGAACAGATCGAAATAGAGAGAAAGACGAGGACCCAGTGAGATAGAAAGAGAGACAGAGAGAGAGCGTAACAAAAACAACGAATTTAAGTTCTGCTGCACCCAATCCACCACTACCAACAGCTAGAAACACACCGTTACTACTACCCCCTTGCGCCATCGAGTAGTAGCAGTATAGCACGCGCTCAAGCGAAAGACGTTTTGCTGGCCACCAAGTGCATACCAATCTAGATCTACGGAAACTACGGGCCACATTCACCGTAATCACAATCACTCAGCAGGGACAAAGCGAGACAGCCGGGTCGAAATTTGTTAACACACAACAGCAGCCACAAAGGCGTCACTACCAACAACAACAACCACAACCAGAAAGAAATGTAAGTGATGGACATCACAACACATTATTGATTTCTCTTCTTTTCGTTGCTTTTCTTTTGCCTTTCTGCCTTTTGAGTTTTATATTTTCATTTGCATTCGTATGACAAACAAAATAAGGACATTTTCCTTGCCTTTTTTCCACACACACATATGTATGTGTGTATGTACACACACCACATACGCGCGCATACATATGCACATACAACAAACACTTACCAAAACACACAATCTTTTCTTGGGGCAGTTTTAGTTCTATTATTACCTCTATGAATCATTCATGTTTTTATTTGGCTACACCGCATCACATGGCACGGCAAAATGCTGCGTTCTCACATCGTAAAATCAATAATTTTAAATACATACTTGCCAGAAAAGGGTTCCGATGATTCAAATGAAATGCAAACCATTAAATATACATATGTACCTATACGTACACACACACACACACACGCTCACGTTGGCCCCCCTTTTAAACATGGTCAAAAGTCGTACCCAATGTAAATTCTCTAGAGGCTCCACTTGACCTGACAATTTGAATGCATCATCCTCTATATATATATCTCCCACATACATACACGAATCCATGTAGGTACATATTTCTACATTACCTCGAAAAAAAAGAAGAAAATTATACATATTAGTATTTGGAATAGCAATGTGAGAGTTCCTTCAGAACGATTTCAAAGTGTTTAATGACAAAATTTACTTCAAGTGGACAAAAACCAATTTAACGGCCTACAGAGACAATGGGCAAGAAAGACAAAAACAAGGAACAGTAAGTGGATACTGATGCTGATCTCTAATGCCTTAGTCTGGCTAGCAATCTCTTGACACACTCCGTTTGCAAATGTTTTCAACTTACCCACACACAGTAAAAACAAAAAAAAATATAGTAAATAAACACCAAAGCCAATAAATAGTTTAGTTTTGTGTAATCCGAGACCCTTCTGTATTTAATTTGAGCGCCCTGTTGGAAGTTGATTAGTATTGAGCTGAATGTTATGTTAATGGACCCTAAATTATGCATGTGACTAATGATTAATTGTTGTTGTTGTTGTTGCACCACAGGGCGGATGCTGCACCAGCTGGTGATGTACCACCAAACGCTGGCCCACCAGCCGGCGAGGGTGGAGATGGTGAAATTGTTGGCGGACCACATAATCCGCAGCAAATTGCAGCACAGAAGCGTCTGCAACAGACGCAGGCACAAGTGGATGAGGTAAGTTAAGTTCGTCTTTTCTACTATCCATCTATCTTATCAATCTATCTTATCTGTATAGGTCGTCGACATTATGCGCACCAATGTGGAGAAGGTCTTGGAGCGCGATAGCAAGCTCTCCGAATTGGATGATCGTGCCGATGCCCTGCAACAGGGCGCCTCTCAGTTTGAACAGCAGGCGGGCAAGCTAAAACGAAAATTCTGGTTGCAGAATTTGAAGGTCTGAGACTTGAACGATGAACATTTATCCTCGTATTCTCTATATATATATCTCTCCTCTCTCTCTCTCCATTTCTCCATTGCAGATGATGATCATAATGGGTGTAATTGGTCTCGTCATCGTGGGCATTATTGCAAGTAAGTCTTTTCGTAACAAATCCCTAGATATAAAGGCTCTCTTCTACTACTCTTACTATATTTAACTCATAACACGATGATTAAACTACCACACAGACGACCAAAACGTAGAGAATACCAACAACAAAAACAACGAGATAAACCACTCACTCTCACTCTCTATATATTTCACTCACTCACAAAGCTCTCTTAGTTCTTCCTTTTTGAAAGTTTTTTGGTTAGATTTTCTTTTCCCCTCCCGAACCCCCTTTTGGGTTATGATTTTCAACTTTTAGCACTGATTTCATTAGACTAAATTGTATTTGATTTCCAATTAAATATCTGCACATACCATTAACCATATAACTAAATTCTGTTTTTGTTTTTAATTCCATCACTCTGTTTGTTTATTTATTTTTTTTCTCTAGGTAACTTTATGTAGATTGCTAATATCAATAATAATAATATCAATAAGAATTCTACTTAGTAACTTAGTTACAAAACATGCAATGCAACAATGCATCATCAACCCAACAAAAATCTAAAAAAAAACACAAAAAAATATATATATCAAAATCAAAAAACAAAAGGAATCATATTGAAATTCGACAAAAAAATATCAATCTCATTAACTGAGTGTAGTAGAGAATAACTCACAGTCCAACTGTTAAACGTTGATGATGATGATCGTTCGCTTATCCAAAAACCAATTCGAATTGTAAATTGAATAAACAACAGACCAAAAAAAAAAAGAAAAAACAAAAAAAGAGGCAAAACTGAACCAAAAATCCAACGAAACGAACGCTCAATCGCATCCAAAATGCATTTAACTGTTAGCCCCATCTCATGAGCTTCAACCAAGCAAGCAACCAATCAATCAATCAATCAACCAAACAATACAATTAAAATAACTAAAAGAAAAACAAAAGCAAAACGTATATTTATATTGTATAATTGTAATATGCAAAGTTCAACATCATCATCATGTGGCACCAGGTTCGGTATTGATTTGATTTTGCAGTCAACTGAAAGTCATGTCGTTCGTTTGTTGTTTTTTTAATATACCTACTACTACTACTACATACCACGTTGAGTCTTATATCCTATGTACTTTATTCGTATATATACATATATATGTATTTCATAACTGTGTTAATTGTGTGTGTAAAACTAAGTATGTATACATATATATATACCTACATATGTATATTGTATGTTTTGCCCCGTTGTCCATTGCAAACAAAACCGAACCATTAGTACAAGTCCGGCCATACTTCTACAGTACAAATGTATCTATACAAATAGTACAAATAGTTACCAATATATAGTAAAGTTGTTATCCCGTATAATTCGTAGGACCTTAAGTTTAGTTTAGTTTGTGGTTTCCTTTCCTTCTTCTTCATTTTTTTCTTCACTTTTTCCATTCAATTTGTTTAGCATTTAGTTCTAACGTTTCGTACAATCATTTCATCTAAAAAACAAAATACATACTCAATCTCATATAGACACTGAACTTGAGCATTCTCAATTGCCAAGATATTCGAAAACTTGTTTCACCCTGGCCCCACCTCCCCCTTGAAAAAAAGAAGCAATTACATAAAGTATTTTACCTTATTTCTCTGTAGTTTCTATTAACTCTTCTTTGTTCTCTCGTTTCGTATTCAACTTGATATATAATTTTGTGATAACCTTGCAAAAAAGAAAAATAATAATAATAATAAATAAATACATATACTGAAAATTGTTTTCTCTTACGTTTACTCCATTTGACACTAAACCCATATTTTTATGACAATTACAGAAAAAGACGAAGAATAAATCAGAAACAACAACATATACATCTATGTTATTTTTATTTTTTTGTTCTGTTATAAACTAAACAACAATAACAACAGCAACAACAACAAATGATACAGTTTTTCCCCTTCAATGCAAATATTTGTTTATAAAATTATGACTTTATTGAGGTAAAAATGCAAGAGAGATCATCTCTTCTTCAGTACATACTAAAACTACTGCTAGGTGCACTGATTAAAACATTGATCTTCAGATCTTTTTAGATTCTTTGTTTCAGTTTTTGGTTTAATTATCATATTGACAACAACAACATTCTCATATATACATGCATATGTAGATGGAACTCTCATGATTTTCATATACAAACAATATCGTTAAACAAAACAAAAAAACATTATTGCATTTCATAAAATTTCTCGTAGAACCTTATATGTCGGATGATGCTCCGCCGCCTTCTCAGGTGGTTCCGACAGCGCACGCATCTGCAAATGAAATAGCTCCACAACAACAACAACAACAACAACCACAACAACAACAACTACAACAACCACAACAACTACAACAACTACAACAAGCACACCATACACAAAAATCTGAACCAACACTCGAGAAACCATTGGCTGAGAAATTGACCGACCACATCAACTAATTCAACCAAATCAATCAACCAACCAATCAATCAATCAACCAATCAACTAACCAACCAACCAACCAACAACAACAGATTAGAAATAGAAAACCAAAGAAACAACATCATTTTTACACTAAATTTCGAACATTCGACAGTATACGACATTCAAAAAAATTCCAAAAAATATTCAACACGGTAACCAAGTTGCAATCAAATTTAAACATTTGTCATTAAATATTTACACGTGCGCTTTCTCTATACTCTTATCTACTACTCACTTTGCTTGGCATTTTGTGACAAATTTAATATATATTTAAGGATTTGTTTTTTTATATTGAGTTTTAGCTGCATGTGGCAAGATGGTTTTTTAGTTTTAGTTTTTAGTTGTCAATGGTCGTACATTAGCGTTTAAGTGTGTGGGAGAGAGTGTGTGTGTGTGTGTGCGTGTGTGTGTGAGTGTGTACCTGTATATAAATTATACATCTACCTATAAATGTTTTATTTTTATGCTTCTATTATTTATTTTCAATGTTGTCAATATCAAATTCGGTACTTACTTATATTCGAAATATTTGGTTTATGATGCACCAAAAAGTTACGATAAAACAGCAGCAAATACTTACTTACTCACTTACTTAACTACTACTACCAGTGATTACTGAATTCTGGACTCTCCTTTTGCTATAGACAAACTTTGAGTGATGGGGGACAGTTTACGAGGAGGATTTTGTTTGACATTGATTTCGTTTTATCTTCTGTTTTATGTAAATAAAAATACGACCCACTCTCATATATATGTATGTACGCATATGCTATATACATACATATGTACGTTATGTATATGTCTATCATCATTACTGAGCTTAAACCATTTAAATATATATATATTTGTATATCGATGTAATTGATCAGTACGATCGGTGAACCAATGAACTGTTTTGTGCTATCACCAATTATGCTAACATTTCCAAAAAACAAAACAAACCTTTTCAATCGATTCCCACATACAGATAAACTAGGACTCATAGGCGGTGAACAGCAGCAGCCACAGTATCCGAATTATCCGCCATATATGCCACCACAACAGCCGCCGCCACAGCAGCAGCCCGTTTCAGCTGGAGGACAATCGTCGCTGGTCGCAGATGATGGGGCAGGAGCAGGAGCAGGAGCAGCACAGCATGGCGGGGCATAAGAAACTATTGGATATTGGTAATTATCTCTAAAGCCAATCGCTGTAGACGACAACAAAGAACAACAAAACAACTCAGTTAAAATAGGAAAATCCTAGAGAAATGCAAAGAAACAAAACAGAAAAAAACCCAAAAACCAAAATATTAATCTATCAGCAGCAGCAGTAAATGGTGGGCAAAAGGTTTTTAAGTAAACAACAACAATATTATGTCATTAAAATGAATACTATTTATAATATACGAAAATGAAACTCTTCAAGACGCTCCGGGCAAATAAATGTTGTTGCTAATTTGTTTATGGTTACATTATTTCATGCATTAAATGGTATATACCATACATATATATATATATATTTATATGTATATATAAAGAATATAGGAAAAACCCATTAAAACTACTTATACATATATACATACGTATAGATATATATATATATATCTACATATATATACCACACCAACTTCTGCCCTGTGCTGGCAACAAGGAGCGCCAGCCTCGAGCCAGGACAACAACGCTTCCTCATGTTTGCAGCTCTTTGAACTCAGTTTCCTTAGCAAAAACCAAAAGTAATATTAACAAAAAATGAAAACCCCTAAAAATGGATTAGATAACACAAATTTCGGAGCAACAACAATATATGTATGTATTTAACTTTTTCGAGAGAGCGTTGCGTAGTAATCCAAAACCAAAAAGAAAATTTTCAGCTTTTGTTCCTAAGTAAAAGTTATATATACATAAATATATTTCAATTGTATAATCGAGCAAATCCAAAATAAAAAAAAAACCTAAATATATAAACTTTTGACGGGCAATTTGTTGATCACCCAAAAAAGACAAAAACAAAAAAAAAACAAATCCAACTAACAACAGCAACAAACAGACATAAATTAGAAATATGTAAAAAAAGAAATATTTAAACTGTGTGTGTGCAACAATGAAATATTCAAATGTAGCGAAAACCAAACAAACAATTAAATAAAAAGCTAACATATGAACCTAGTAAAAATATACACAAGAAAAACAAATAAACAAAAAACAAAAACAAAAAAAAAAACATTATATGACTTTTTTTGCATTTGCATTTTGTTCATTTTGAAAATATTATTGTTGTTGTGTTACAAAAAACCAAAAAAAAAAAAAAAAAAAAAAAAAAAAAAAACGAAAACAACCAACAAAAAGAAGAAAAGAAACAAAAACAAAAAGTTCAACGATTAAATTAAGCGCTTGACATCATGAATTTGTTGATTATTATGAAAAGAAACAATTTTAAGTTATTACAAAATGAAAGAATAAAGTACGCAACCACAAGTTGAAATATATATATATAGGTATATATATTTTAATGTTACTACATAAACAATATATTTATGACTGTGTATGTAGGACAGTGACACTTCCCAAATCAACTCCACTCCCCTCCAGTCCCTCACCCAAAACATAAACATTCTAAAGCATTCCATTTGAAAACTATTGAATGTCTATCGTAATATTGTGACTATAGAGAACTCAAATACTTTCGAATCATTTAGCACATATTGTACTTAACTTGTTCAACAATTACAGATCGATATACACACACACAGAGACACACCCCAACCTACACACCCACAACCACACCCACACACACACACATACATACATATGTATTAACAATCAAATGTATTAACAATTAGAAAACAACAAGCGCCTGCCCAAAGTGCTATGCCTAGCTAACAAAATGAGGCACAAACACCAAAACTAACAAAAAAAGAACAAAAAACAAAACAAACTATAAACGAAAATAACATGATGAATGAACAATTATTAACAACAATATATTCTAACCATAAAACGAAATTCGATGTAAACACAAATTCAGGTGTTTTTAGCCAGATTCGTAGCGTGTACAATATGTCGCCCTTAAAGCTTAAATAAAAATAAAACAAAACCAACTTTATTTCAATTGTCCATAATACAAGAAGAAAACAAAAGCAAAACTCACCCCACTCACATATTTCACATGCATATAAACATTATAATATATAACCACAAAGAAACAAAACGGAAAATAATATATACATACATATATATACATAAATCTCGAGAAAAAACAAAAGACAAACCAATCACAAAATATGACAAAGTGTTAAATAAATATTTTGTGCGTTTAATTTTTGATTTTACCCAAAGAAAAGAAAAGATTACACCAACAATTTATAAAGTCTAAAAACAAAAAAGAGCGAATTATACCAAAAAATTTCGAAAAACGGCACAAGTAATAACAAAAAAGAAGAAGAAATGAAAAGGCCCATACGACAAAAAAGAACAGGTCAAGATGGGCAATGGATGATGATGATGATGGCAAGGAATGTGACAAGTGGGAAAACAAAAAATGTTTTACATATACCCAAGAGGCAGGCAAGGCAAAACTGTAAGCCAAAACGATACTTATATATATATATATGTGTATATATATGTATGTATATATGTATATACATGTATGTATACATATATATATGTGCAGATATGTATAGGTATATGGACATGAACCTTATATAAACAATAATAATACTAATTAATTTAATGATTAATAGCACCCAGAAAATACATAATTATTTAAATAAATATACCAAAATAAAAATAAAAAAAACAAAAAACCGAAAAACATTATCTAATTGTGTTTACAACTTTTGGTTTTGAAAGGCTTTCGACATCGCACTTTGGGCCAGTTTAATTCTCAATTTAAATGAAAGAGCCCATAGCAAACTTCTGTATACTTCATTAATCCGTCCCATCTTAGAGTATGGTCACCTCAATATGAGACGCACCAAAGTAAAATTGAATCTGTTCAAAAGCAATTTCTGCTATTTGCTCCAGTAGGCTTCTTTTAATCAATCTTCCTTCATTAATTAATCGTAGAGTAATGCTTGGTGCTATCTTTATTCATTAACTTTTAATAGATGAAATAGACTCCCCTGAGCTATTGAACCAGTTAAACCTATCTGTACCCCGTAGACCTACTAGAAATTTTATTCCTCTATCCTTTAAACATTGTAGTTCTAACTATTCTTTGCTCATGCAAACCTTTTCGAGTCCTGTGTTCTGATTACAATCTTCTGTATCCCGTAATCAGATCAGAAGCCTCTCTTTCTCTATTTTAGCACATTTAGCTCGTAATTAGCTGTAGTTAATCATATTTTGAATTGTTTGTCCGTTATACTTGTATTTGTCCACGCGATCGTGCCGTCCGATATACGGCTGCGCCCCACGGTCGGTCGGGCGGGAGGTGGACAGCGCTCCTCTTGGTGTCCTGGTATCGTATGGGCCACTTGAACGTACTTCGCATTGTACGCGTCAAGGTCCAGACAATTAGGAGGACCAAAATAGAATCTCAATTTTGATGTTCTTGGATTCGGTAAACTATTTTATCCCAATTTGCTCAAAACTATAAAATTTATGCTGAATACATTTAGCATCAGTATTCCCCTATGGCTTCAAATTGCATTTGCTGTTCTAGTTCAATTAGTGTTAATAAACATCTTCATTAAGCTCTTCGTACATTTATTAACAAGACATTCAAGATAAATAGCTTTTACGTGTCGAGAGCAGATCTATCCCCACCTCTTACCACCAGCACCACCCACACTCTTAGGCACACACACACACACACACACACACACGGATTTTCATGTAACTATCAAATTAAGCGAAAAAGCGTTTCCAAGTTGCCATAGACTGTCAGGGCCTAAAAATAGATGGACAAAAAGGTAAAAGAAAAAAAACTATAGCATACAACTTGGCGTTATAATTTTATTTCCGACCAAATGTACACACATAAAAGGCATGACACGACGAAGTTTTGCTAACTAAATTACGCACTTTACCGGCACCTTTTGCAATTCTACGTGGGTGCATGCATAAATAACAATTGCCACAAGACGCCCCTTGTCTGTGGCGTTTACTTTCAACCTATTTAAAACAGTGTACGCATTGGGATCGGGATGGGACCACACAAACGAAGGTGGTAACGGCGACGTTGCTTGTTTACTCAGACTTGCCGCATCTGATTAAAATCTATTGACAATGCAGGCGACAAGAAAAGGCGTAGCACTATCTCGCCGGCACACACAAATCCTAACAAGCAACGCCTCTGCTTTCACTTCCATTTCAACCCCCGCCCCAAAGTCTAACTTTTGCCACTTAATGAAGCAGCCATCCTTTAGCCTCATTTTCGTTTTATTGAGGGGAGGAGGGAGAGGACGTATAGCAAACAAAAACAGCTGCACCTGTAAAGAGATATTTGCATTTTTTTTTAGCATTTCCATAGGTTATTTTTATTATTATTAACACCATTGTAGCCAAGGACATGCGCAGATATCAACCACCAAGCAACCCAAAACACCTTCCACAGCCTCCCCAAGGCCCTTGCCAAGTCACATTGCAAATTTCATCTCCATCTCAATAGCCTCCCAAAAAGGCCAAAAGGTATTGAGCATTGGGCACTGGAACCGAGACTGAGACTGAGAATGAGATTGCCACTGGCATTAGGTATAAATAAAGCGGAACTTCTGCGCACAGGCTTAGTTGGTGGACCGTGTTGCTCCGCTCGTGTGGCCTAGCCCTGTTCCTTTCTCCGACAGATTCCCCAAAGAAGAAGTAAGCATCAAACAACGAATTGCAAACAAACAAGGAAATAAAAAAACAAAATAGACAATTTGCGGCCATACACATCTACACGCACACAGACATACACACAGGTGGGTGATAAACATTTTAAATATTCTTTCATTGATATTAATATTAGGCATTTATGTGTGTATATACATATATCAAATTGATGCTCAAATATATCGTTAACTATTTAGTTAATATGATACTTGGTTAGCCTAACAGTTGAAGGTATATCAATAGGATACAAGTTAGTATAGTGTGTTTTAGATAGATAGAACATATTCTAATCTATTCCACGAAGATACAATTAAGACTATTGGGATTCAATTTCAAAATATTTGGATTTTTTGGTCTTTGAGCTGGGAATTCGAAAACTTATTCTCTCGAGGTGTTGCTCTTTATTAGTTGCCATTCAAAAAATCTAAAAGATATAATATTTCGAAATTTGAAAAGTGTCACTCGTGAATAGTCAGTTAACAGAAACTTGCGATGATGCTTCAATGCAGAATATGCTTAGCTTGTAGAAATGATCTGTAATATATGTAAAATATGTACATATATGTATATTAGCTCATTATTTTGAAGGAATAATCGTTTTTGGATACCGAAATTTGAGCAGTTTCATAGATCATTTTCTTAATTCCGACCGCGTCAAACTCAAAGTCAAAGTCAAAGTTACTCTTTCCTTACCTATAGTTATCAAAGTTTAAAAACGTTTTATCTAAAAAGGCTAATGCTTGCTTGGTCTTCAAACATAGCACAGCAAATAACGAACTTTTTGATCAAAGTCACTGTTTACCACCGATCGTTCCTATTGAAGCTATATGATATAATAACCCGATATTTATCAAGTTAAGCACAGTCATTAACAGATATTTTAAACTGAAAAATGTTAAATTTAAACAAAGTTATTCATAAAAGTTAGTGATTCAGCCCGATTGTACCTATGGGATCTATATGATATAGTCGCCTGATCTTGATCGAATTCGGCACAACGATTAATAGTTATGTTAAACTGAGAAATATGAATTCGTACGACAATTGATTGAAAAGTAACGAAGTTTTTCACAAAAGTCACTGTATTCGACCAATCGTTCCTATGTGAGCTATATGATATAGTCACCCGATCTTAATTAAAGTTGGCACAGTCGTTTGTAGGTGTAATAAACTCACCAATATTTAATTTCACCACAATAGCTCAGAAAATAACGAAGTGATTGAGAAAAGTCACTTGCCGTTTGTATGGGAGCTATATGATATAGTGGTCCGATCCGTCTGTGTCCGAGATATGCAGCTCCTGCAGTATATACAAGCCTACATACAAAATTTCAACTCTGTAGCTCTTACGGTCTATGAGGAGTTTGGGTTGATCCATACGGACGGACGGACATGGCTATTTACATATATGAACTTGTCGGATCAAGAATATATGTATGTATATACTTTATATAGTCGTTGAAGCTTCCTTGTATGCGTTGCACACTTCTAATCAAAAATGGAAATGTTTCTATTTAAAATTAAAATGTATAATAATTACACTAATTTTTCATAGCGCCTAAGGGTATGCACAAAAAGGTGGTCTTCGGTTTTGTGGGCTTTACCAACTTTTTCGCTTCATTTGGTTGTTACAATTCCCAACCAATTCTAGCGTTGAAGACATGGTATGGCTATTGCAATTCCGGAGTTCATTAGCAAAGTCTGCTGATGATAGAACTTGGTAGTACAGACAACCTGCTCACCTTTTTGTGTTGCCTTTGAAATAATCTTCTTTTGGAAGATTGACCTCGAGCCGGCTAAACTGCAAGGTTTAATTTATAATAATTTAATAAATACGTTTAAAAACTGGATTAGGCTTAGGATTCTGATATTAAGCTATTAAGATTTCGATACTTGAGAACTGACATAAACAATAACAGATGTCGGGTCTTTATAAGGGTTTAAAATTTAAAAAATAAGAAAAAACAATTTCATTTGATTTGAATCCATAAAGTCACTTAAATTGTAAATGCAATATTGGTATTAATAGTTCTAACCTTAATATAAAATAATTCATATGTAAAACAAAACTAATTGATCAACAGAAACAGTTTAGAAAGTTGGTCCAATTAAAAAGGTGATTTTAAAAACAAAGTAATGAGATTGGAAAAACATAGCAATTAAGTTTTTAGAGCTTATGTATTGTATGTGAAAATCTAAGATACCAAAGATACAACCCACTTTTGAAAATTTGAATATATATGGGCTATAACGTAAAGATCAGTCATGCCATTCATTTTGTTTCATTTGTTTGTCAATTCAATTACTGGCGACAAACTGCGAATTCTATGTCGGTCATCAATAAGTTAAGTCGTTGAGTTAAAATTGTCTATGTTTTTATACTTTTTGACGAATAATGTTTCTTTGAGTTGTGGTTTGCTCATGTCAAGGTCGAATAAATTGAAATCGGTTGCTAAATTTTGTGCTTTTATCGATAAGAACGAGAAGCACTGGACGTAAACTGGAGCAGTGGTTATATGGCAAAAAATAGTGGTTAATAATACCAGCGACAACAATAAGCAGCAGCAGCAGCAGCGATTAAGAAGTAACGTGTAACGTGTAACGAGTCATTAAACAACCCTAAAGAAGCCTCTCTTTCTCTCTCCCTTAGTTGCAATCGCAGCTTTCACAAGGGTTGATTGCGTCTGGTGACCAAAATCAGTTGACTTGAAAACTTCGAAGCGTTCGGTTGCAGTCCTCAGTGGCGTTTCTTCTCCATCAATTCCAGTTTTAGCAAACTTCTCACGCACACCGCACACACACACACACACACACACACTCACCAATACACCAACAAACATACACAAACAGAGCCAGACAGAACCACCGACTTTTTGCTCATATTTCAACAGAGTTGTTCTCCGCTCTCTTGGGGTGCCTCTTGGGTGCACCAATACAAAGATACTGTTATTTTATATTGTTTGGAGCTGTGTGCAGTTGTGTGTTGTGTAGCGCGCTGTGTGTATCCACTTTGGCCTACGTGTGTGCCTGTGTGTGCGTGTGCTTTTCCGTTCTCGACGTTCTCCTTCCACACACAAAAAAGAACCCCGTCTCCCCAACACCCCCGTTTGCACGAATACATATAAAAAAAACCATACATACGTTTACGTTTGGGACACAACTAACTAACTAACCAACCAACTACAACAACAACAACAACAACAACAACAACAAGAACAGCCACATCAAATCAAGATGGCCGAAAATTGTCCCAAATGCAAGAAACAAATCAACTCGAAAGAGGCTGGATTCATAATATGCAATTCGGATGACTGCCGTAAGAAATACCACCGCACGTGCGTCAACATTGACGATGCCGTCTACGATGTAATCCAAAAGAATCCAATGATTTCATTCAACTGTGATGAGTGCAAAAATCAATCGCCCAAGGCACTGGCCCGCATCGAGGAGAAGGTGAACAAGGTGTGCAACGGCGTCAATCAGATACAGGGACGCATGTACCAGCAATATTTCCAGTTTGGCAATCAGCCGGCTAATAATCTGGACGGGAAGAAGCATCCACAGCAGAATAACCTGATTGTGGTGGGCAACAATTGCAATTCGGATCGATTGCAGGTTGTCTGCGACTACGGACGCTGGGTTCAGGTGGGCAAATTTGCCACCAACACCAGCGAGGAGGATGTTATCGATCATTTGGCCGAGGAGCTAAAGATCAATAAGAATCTAGTCAAATGCACCAAGCTGGTGAAGAATGATGCCAATCTATCGCAGTTGTCTTACTGCAAATTCAAGATATCCATTCCGGATTATCGTTTCAATGAGCTCTTCAATGAGGCAATTTGGCCCAGTGGTGTTATGGTTAGTCCCTTTACACCCCGTTCTCAGCTGAATCAGAATCGCATATAAAGGGAGAGAGAGCCGGCAAGCAGCGAGAGGGTGAAACAGTGAGCAGACTCAGCGAGAATCCACAAACAGAGAGACGGCGCAGCTGCACATGAGACCACCAGAAAGAATACACAGAAAGCCACAAAGACAGAGAGAGTGCGAGAGCTAAAAAAGAGAGAGCGCAAAAGATAGAGGGTGGCTTGCCGGTTGGATATCATGCTCATTGCGGGGGTGATGATGATGATGATGATGATGATGATGATGATGATGATGATGATGATGATGATAATGATGGTGTTACACATATAGTGTGTGCTCCCATTGTATGCAGTTTTTCTTTTGTTTTTTTTTTTTTGTTTTTCTTTTACACTTGAAAACTTTATGAAAAACTTTCTGAAAGCTCACCACATAGACAAAATCATAAAATATGAATTGAATTAAAATTCAAAAATGCATTTTAATATATTTTAGCGTTGACTAAAAAGAACGAACCAAACAAAACCAAAAGCTAAAAGAACCGAATGAATAGAATTTTAAATGCAAAACCGAAAAGCAAAGCAAATACATATATCTAAATCGATTAGACATTAAATTATTGTCTTGTACTTAAATGAAAAATAAAATCAAGATGCTACTCCAAACTGATGCTAAGTATTGGATAAATATATTCATTTGCGATGTGCATTGTTTGGCACTGAAGATTAAAAACAAAACAGAAAAATTCCATTTTCCCAAAGACATTTAAATATTGTGAACTTCAAGAGATTTTGTATACCAAATTCTTTCCCCCCCACCCCTAACCCACACCTCCCTCAACCCGCTTCTCGAAATTCGAGTATTCTATATGTATTTATAGATATACGAAATATGACAAGCAAAAATAAAAACCAAAGAAATAATACTAAAACCAAGATCCAAGTACTTAACCGTAAATACTTACTATGTAGCAAAACCAAAAGAAAAAAAAACAAAAAAAAATATATATATATATTCAAACTATTTCAGCAAAAATATTGTATTCGTATATATTGTACTATGTAGTTTGATGCATTTTCAAAGCTTGTTCCAAAGAAGAAAACAAAATACGAAAAATGAAAAAAAATGTTTAGAAATTTTTGTCAACTAATTGTCGAATGGAAACTTATTGTATTATTCGAATTCAAGCAGAATGGTATAATATGATGTTTATGTATTTGCGTATTTCCAAAATAAATTCGGTGCTCCGAAGTTTATGTATCCTTGCAGCTTCGTCGTCAATCATAAAACCTCCAAGGACCCATCTTTGAAACCTCTCTCCGAGATGAAATATTATTGAGAAATTTTCAAGCCCAATCATTTCCAAAGCAAATAAATTATTCGCTTTTCACTTGGCACTTTCAATTCGTTAAGACGTTCCTTCTGGGACAATTATCAAATGAAAGTACTGAAAACGTACAGTCTTTGGGGTTGTATTGCTATCAAATGATTTTGTATTATGTAAAGCAGATTGCCGCATTGCTTACTGATTTCAAATATTTGGGCACTTCATGTGTGTGTGTGCATTCGGGACACGTTCCCTCACCATTCTCCTGCAAGGGTATAATACTTATATATTAACGAAAATGAACCAATAGTGGTCTACACAAAACAAGTCCCAAATAATGTCCTTACACATGGATTGTTTTTGGGTTGATTTTCAAATGAGAATTCGTAAACGAAGCTGGGCAAATTTGTTGCAATAAGAAAGAGAAAGCACTCCAGAACAGTGTAGAAATGAATCTATATATAAATATATATTTCAAACTTAATATATTTTTTTTACGCGAATCTTATTTCGCTCCCCACACAAACACACACACTCACACATATACAACACAGACACACACAGGAATATTTCTACTGGCAATACGTGAAATGATCGAATTGAGCGAATTTGCTGCATTCATTATAAAGCAAACACACACACTCAAGAGAAAGAATAGTAAAGCAGATTGGTAGATATTTATGCAAAAACATATACACAAACACACACACATATATATATATATATATATATATATATATATATTATATATATTTAGTATACAACAAAAATATGCATGCCTGTATTTATGTCGATTTTTTCAATAAATCTTTAAAAAACAAATATTGCATCGATCCGTTTTAATTAGCCATTACTTTTCAAATATTATTCAAAAGCAACAGAAACAATGGCCAACTCAAAACGGAAGCAACTAACTAAAACGCCAAAGTTACCATCAAGTCTCGAGCAGGAATCAAAATCAACAGATAATGTCATAGACAATGCCAGCTCAAAAAATGTTCCTCCAGACTCAGTTGCAGCTGCGGCAACAATTTCAACTGCACAACCAACTCCAGATCCATGCCCCACTGCAGCTGGTCAGTTCTTTAGGTTGTGCTCCGGGTATGATTTTAGTAACTTTAGCAATTTGGATAATTTCACCAATTGGCTGCAGCGTCCAGTTGATGGAGCCGCTTTGGGAATCTTTCGAATGCTCTATGGCGCTGCCATGCTCATTGACATAGCCGAGGAGCGTGGTGGTGGTCAATTGGATGTACGTTATGGTGAACCACAGCATTGTCATTTCCCGCTATTTGATAGTATAAGTGCCTTGGTCTATCCGTTGATGGGCTGTGTCTATTTGTGCATGTGGCTCGGAGCATGGGGCATATTGTTGGGATATCGCTTTCGGCTCAGTTGCCTGTGCTTCATAATGCCCTATTGGTATATATTTCTGCTGGACAAACCCACATGGAATAATCACAGCTATCTATTTGGACTTGTTGGACTGCTATTGCTCTTTACCCGGGCTGAGAGTTATTGGTGGGTATCATGGTGGTAGCACAGTATGTTATACTATTTTTCTAAAAAACACTATCCATTTGCAGTTCTCTGGATAGATTGCTAAGTCCTCATCCCAGCCACGGACAGTTGGTACCTTATTGGAACTATTTCCTTATCAAATTTCAATTCTTCCTATTGTATGCATATGCGGGTCTGAAGAAATTCTCCCCGGAATGGCTCTCCGGTTATGCGATGAGTAATCTAAGCCAGCATTGGGTATTTGCTCCATTTCGTCAGGTGTTGGATGCGGAGCTCATTGATTTGTTAATAGTCCATTGGTTTACGGCATTCTTTGATCTCTCGATAGCCTTCTTCATGACAGTGGAGAAGACGCGTCTGCTGGTTACACCATTCATGATCAGTTTTCATCTAATGAATTCGCGTTTGTTTTACATTGGTAAGCATTGGCATAATAATCTTCAAGGGTTTTTAACCCCAAATCATATATTTTTTCTTTGTAGGCATGTTTCCATGGGTGTGTCTGGCTGAGGTACCATTATTCTTTGCCTTTGACTGGCCCCGCAAAATGTTTAGGAGGCAGATAGCCAAACATGCTTCTGTTGAAGCAACAACATCCTTCAAAAAACCACGCCTTCTGGCCAAGCTGCGCACTGTAATCATTTGCGGCTACTGTGGTCTGCAGTTATTTTTGCCATACTCGCATTTCATCACCAAGGGATTTAACAATTGGACAAACGGTCTCTATGGTTACTCATGGGACATGATGATGCACTCATACGACACTGTACTCACATCCATCAAGGTGGTGGACAATGACAATCAGCGGGTGCACAATCTCAATCCGTATGCCTTTACCGAATACGATCGCTGGACAAAATATGCGGACATGGCAGTGCAATATGCAAAATGCATTGAGAGGAATATACAAACAGATATGGCCAAACATCATAGTTCAAGTCCATTGATTGGCCAAAATATATCCATTTACTTTGACATATGGTGCTCGATGAATGGCCGATTTCAGCAACGAACTTTCGATCCACGCGTGGATCTACTAAAGGCTCCATGGTCGCCATTTGAGCCGACTCCCTGGTCATTGCCGTTGCTGACCGAATTGAATCATATGCGACCGAAACTTAGGACCATTACCACTGAGGTGCTGGCATGGAATAACTATTCGGATGTAATATTTGTAGCCGACTTCCCGGGCCTCATGTTGAGCAATTTTATTTCACCCGATCTCAACAACTGCACGCTGACCATACTCGAAGGGAATGTGCGCTACAAGAGCGAGAAGGAGTCAGAGGCCTTCTTCCTCACAGCTGGCAAGAGCATAGCTCTAGAAAGTAATGCCACCCACTATGTGACCACTATCGGACACAAGCCGGCATCGTATTTATATACTTTTGTGAATAAAACAATGCTGGAGCACAGCGATGGCCATGGTGATGATGGCATCTCCAATAGCCGTCCCCTGTTGCCCCTGTGGGATGAATTCCAACAGCGCGTTTCCAACTATCAAAACTTTCTCATACATCTCGGGAATTGTGTGCTCTATCTTCTGTATGGTGTGCCCATTCCCATGGCCATTCGAGATGTAGAATAGTGCGCAAGCAATTGACGCTCCAAAATACTTGCGTAGGTGATAAAACTGATAATAAATGTACTATATTATGCCACAGGCAGGCATTCTTTTACTCTGGGAAATTAATTTATATTTATATATTCTTTAATTCGGTGGTGGCCTCAAATGTGGCCATATTTACAAATCACACAAAACTCTTCAGTGTGGATGGTGGAGAGGGAGGGTGGGGGACAGTTTCTGGAGTGTTCTTTATACAACATAGATGAACATAAGATCTGACCCGGTGATTCATGTGGATCATCACAAGAAAAGCCCGTCCTTTTGTCGTACAAAATGTTTTTTTACTTTTAACGACGAAATATGTACTGGGTAAAACATATACATACAATAGGGAGAACATACGTACATATATAGTAGGCAGATTGTTTTCAAATTTTTCAACATGTGCATCATACATTTAAGCGGGGGAGTAATAAAATGCAACGCAATCTGCTACACTATATGTTTCTGTGACACTCCCGATTCATAGTTTCATTTAAAACTAAATTTTACATTTTTTATTATTAAAGTTTAAATTGTAATAATAGAACTGTGTCTTAGTTTAATTATGAAATGAATAAAAATTATAAACACTGACTCCTTATATATTACTGCACGGACGTCCTTGTATATCTGACTGACATCTGCAAGTCCTGGGATTTCATACTAAAATTCTTAATGCCATATCTATGCAGGATATTGGCTGATTTCGATGCCCTTATAACTCAGTCATTCGAAGGACGACTAGGATATTTATTTTTATCAGATTGTAGTCGTTGATGATCCGCTTCGACTGACACTTACAGACCCTGGAATGTCTTTCAGGATGCTGAGAAAAAATGACTTTTCTGTTTATAGAAAAACAGCAAATATCTCGAGAATTGAATTGAAGGATCAGGACGAAAGTGGTGTCAAAAAACTTCGATCGTCAAGGACTATCTTTGGTGAGAAGGACATCGCGATAGTCTTTCGGAGAGCTGAGATATTGAAGATTTTTTAATTTTCTTCGCAGTTTTTAATCTTTTGATTCAATTTGGGACTTGGAATAACTCGGCTATTCTAATGTTGATCAGGATGTCCTTTGGCCAGATGCAACTCCACGCACGTCCACATTGACTGAAGTTACCAAGTCCTGGAATGTCCTTCGCATTCGAATAAGGAACTTGTGACCCCAACTATATTTGATGCCAATCGATAGAGATCATCAAGGACATCATAGGGAACCACGGCTCTTCGTCCTGCTGCAGGATTTGTCAATTCTAGAGCTAAAAAACGAAAAAACGGCCGTTTAGATGGGAATTTTCGTCATCCGTTGAATTCAAATTTCCATCTGATCGTTAAATTCAAAAATTTAAATGTCCAAAAGTCCGTTATACATGATGAGAACATTTGAATTCAGCTGCTTACTAAGTAATTCTGTTGGCCTGGTATTTCATTTTTTTCTTCAGAGCAAATTAGTCGTTAAAACTTCAAATTTCGTTGCCCGCGAAATTCAAAAAAATCCGCATGGCAGCTAAAATCAAAAATTCAAATGCCCAAAGTCCGTTACACATTGAGAAAAAATTTTAAACCTGCTGCCTACTAAGTAATTCTGTTGGCCTGGTGTTTCATAGTTCCTACAGTTCAAATTTCATCATTAAATGTTCAAAGTTCGTCGTCCGTAAGATTTCCAAATTTGTTTAATGCGAATCAAACAATGAAATGGTTGAGTCTCAAGCTAAAAAGAATCTGCTTTCTAATTTTTGTTCTACGCGTAAATTTGCAGGTAATGGAAAAATGTTTAACTAGGGGAAAATCAAAAGTCTTTTTAGTTTATGAAAAATTTTGGAAAAATATAAGAATATTAAATAAAATTTGAATGATATATGTTCGTTCGTTCGTTAAGTTCGTTCCCAGTATTACATAGATACCAATATTTGGGTACGATCGATAGCGAAATGAGAATTGAGTTTGTTCCAAGTAGCTCCAGCTCGCATTATTAGAGTCAGGCGAGTGTTGGATAGAAACTGAATATTGGTGTTGACCAGAACTGAAAGATAAATGTTTACAAATCTTAGCGGCGAAGCCAGATGGTAACGACTTTTCAAAATAAACTACATGAATTTTGATTTGATTTAGAAAATATCAATAACAATTCAAATATTAAGCGAATAATTAGCATAAAGATATGAAAATAGAATATCAATAGCATACAAAAATATAATTATGAATAAAAAAATGGTTATTAGTTGACATTTGTTAAAAATGCGAATCGAACGGAATACCAATGTGTGTTAAATTTGTTGTCACTAATGGATATATGTTTATATGTACATATATAAATTTAAAGCATAATCAATGCTAATAAAACATGGCAGAACAATAATAAGAGGAACGACAATAATTTAATTCACATGTCAGCTAAGTTTGACTCATCTCATCTCACTCATTCCCCTTCTTTCTCATCTTTTAACTGCGATAAAGTTGCTCAACGAGCTTTAAATTTGCTTCGATTTACTATGTAGGGAACATGAGCAGATAGTGAAAAGTCAATGATCTGTGAAAGGTTAATCTATAAAATCAATTGTTATGATTGCATTAATTAATAATTAAACAAATTTTTTAGGTTTTTGGGCATTAAAGATTCTCGATTCCTAAAGATCTGCTCTGAGGATTACAAGGCATACAGCAAATGGGTAATGCGATTTCCTGAGCATTCGCTTAATAAGTATTATTACGGACTTATATACAAAAGTGTTACATATATTTGAGCCTAATTGACGGTCACACGCAGACACACACACTTACTTAATTGACACGGAGCAAAGAAGATCACACCGAAAGGGGCAATGATATTGGTGGGGAATCTAGAGGGCTTACGAATTGTGCGGGCGTTGCAAGTACTCCACGTCGTTGGGGATGATCGGCATGAAGGGCGTCTACAATTAACTTAATTAATATATAACCATTTACCGGACTTCAATATCGGACTTGAGTCGAGACGCGTTCTCTGTCGCATGTCGATGTTTTGTTTGGTTTCGTTTGGTTCTGGTTCGTCTCTCTTTCGCCGGGCATTTCATTTCGCGTTTCATTGAGCGAAAAAGTGCAGGGAACGCCCTCACGTCATCTGTCATCTCTGTCTTTATCTCTATTTTTCTCTCTCTCTCTCGAATGAGCTCGATTATGCTGAGCTCTCGGTTCTGGATTTTGAAATGTAGTTGATTGTCGGATTTCAACAAGTGTAGATCGGTCTGCCATCATTTAAAGTTTTATCGGCATCGGCAACGACAACGGGATCCTTAACAATAAGAGCTGAGAAGCATGTTGTCCATTAAATTGAATGCTATCTATTGGATCTTTAGCATTTGCTGTTGGTCTCAAATAGCCGGCAATAATCTGCAACAATATGGCATTGAGGTTGGAGCCAGTACGGAAAGGATTAATACGGCCCTGCGTTGCATGAATATAAATCCTCAGAATTCGGTTGACTTAAATCAGGTGAGACAGAGATAACGCCAAAGACAAGTGACCCAAAGAGAAAGAGAAACAGAGAAAGAGAGAGAAAGTTCAGATGAAATTAGTACAAATGAAATGTCACAGAGATTATCAAAACAAACACGGTACACAAACATAATAACCAAATAATTGTTAAGACCTAACGGAGGCTGGCAAATTATTTATAAACTAAGTTCATTTGTATTAGCCATTTATATTCACTGCATGGCCTGCTAGACAACTTTTTGATATTCTTGAACGTGGAGATTTGTGTGCAATGCAAATTCTTGTCAATTAAAGATTATTCCAGATCGTTATATAGTAAGGGAAAACGAAAATAGTATATACTAGTATGTAGTACGTTTCAAGTTGTTGTGATCAGTTATATGTAGCTGTAAACGATTCATAGGGTAATTTGAATAATTCATCGCTGCTTAATGCAATTAAGGCTGATTTGTTCTAATTAACCCTTTGCGCCAGAAGGCGCTCCCAATGTCAATGCTGGATAACCCTACTCCCATTGCCCAGCGCAATCGGTTCTCATTCTCCTCTGGGCAGACAGGGCGCGCGCGTTGTCATGCCTCATTGTGGGCATTTAATTGAACGCACAGCGCAGCAAATACTCAGCAATACTCAGCGTAGTCAGCGTCGCATGCAAATCATACAAATGACCCTCATTCTCGTCATATTGTGTGTTTGTATTCGAGTGAACCGACTAATGGCCACCATGTACTTGTATTTATCATTTAGATAATGGGCCTCTGGTATGGTAGCGAGGTCATTGTGCATACCCAAGACTTTCCCGGTGTCTATGAGGTTGACTCGTGTGTGATTATCTATTTGTCCGATGTCACCGATGAGGTAAGAAGAAATTGGGTAAACTAAATTAATGAATGGAGGCATTTAATAGATCCATTATTCCTTCAGGTGAATGGCAGATCGGCGTCCAGCAATCGGGGCTATAACAATCGGGACTATAATCCCAGTTATCCCGCTTATAATCCCAACCAAAACAACTATAGACCCACATCGACCACACCACAATATGTGGACACTGATGATTACCTGAGACGCGATCAACAAATGCATCCGCAGCGTTATTTGCATTTGGTTTGGAGTGAACGTGACAAAAATGTCGAATACACATTCAATTATACGGCCGGATCACCCGGTCATTGGTCAAATATTGGAGATCAGCGTGGCAGTTTGATTCTCCACAACTCGTATACACAATTCAGTGGCACTGTTCAAGTGGTTAAGGCGGTCAATGATCATTTGGTATTGACATTCTGTGGCAGCGATGTTAAGAGCTCCATTTACACAGTTGTCTTGTCACGCAATCGTTTGGGTCTGACGGCAGATGTAAGTAGGAATCGATCGATCGAGTGAATCTCATTAAACCTCATATTCTTTAGGAGATACGCAGCATTCGTAATTTACTCTCACGCCGTGGCCTCTACACGGAAACCATACGCAAGGTGTGCAATGGCTGCTCTAATCTTGGAGCTGGTGGTCTAATTACGGTATTTGCCTCACTCCTGTTACTTCTCTTGCGTCTCTACGGGTAAGAGTCAGAGTTAGAGTCCGATAGACAGGCAGGCAGGCAGGCAGGCAGGCAGCAGGAGAAGATTGATTTAATTATATCGAAACAGTCCAGCCATATTATGTATATTAATTGATAAACTGTTTTAATTACTTAAGCATTCGGAATGAGCAGATTGAATATGGAAATGACTGCATTTGCAGTTAACCTTCCTCCCTCCTCACCTCACCTCACTTCCTCCCCCGCCCCTTCCAGTAAAACTTCTTCCTACCCTCAGAAACTAACCAAACTAACCGACAGTTAATTCGGTTCACATTGTTTGCTTTCACTTTTAATTGTTGTTGTCTTGTCAATTAAAGTCAATTAGTTTAGAACACATAACCGGAGACTGAGCATTAGGACGGTTTATTTTGGTTGGTCTCTGTTAGTTGTAGGCGTTAAATGTGCTTTTAATTCAATTTACGAAATCTAACCAGATAAGGCCTATTAACAAGGAAAGTTTTCTTCATTAAGTTAGTCATGTAATTATGAGATCGAAAAACAACTATTTTCCATTTTTTGTTGTTTTTTTTTCCTCTCCTTTAATGCAAAATAAATAAAACAATTAAATCAAACAATTCATTGTCTTCTTCATTTGTGGTTTATCTGACAAACTTGTTTAAGTTCAGGAAGAACTTATTTCATCTACAGGAAGTCCATTTCTGATTACTGGAAGTCCACGAATTAATAGCAGGATGCTGCTTATCCAGAAATAGAGTGACTCGGTGACTCAAAGCGCAAAAGGGACAGATTAGTTTTCAGTGCAACAAAGTTGTTTAATCGATTTAATCAACTTTTCACTGGATTGACCTTGACTAGTATTTTATGTGAATCTTTGTAATAGAAATACAGAAATGCATTCAGTGATATCTCAAAGAACACATATAATATATTTTTGGTGAGTAATAATAAAAATAACTTTGTTGAGTTGAATTTCATTTAAATTTTTTTGAGTTTCCAGAATTATTTTTATTGTTTTTACAAGTATTTTTATAGTTCGAAATGATTGAAAAGTTAATTAAGAAATCGTTTAAAAGTTGTTTGAATTAACTCGTTAAATTAGTTTGATGTCAACACTTTTAATTTATTCTAATATATATATATAATGCTTACATATATATATTTCTGACAGATTCTCGGAGTATTAGTCCAAATTTAACATTTAAAATGCCTTAACGATTTATAATCCCTAAAAGTAGGCAAGACCAAATATTCTCATTACATTCTCATACGCCATGTTGACACACTGACTTCGTTCAATGCCGCCGCTATAGCCCACAGCCGTAGCCAATGCCAGCCACAATCTACACACGAAACCTCGTCGAGAACTGCGATATAAGCAATGATGATGATGATTCCAGCAATAGCAAAAACTTTACATTATCAGCAGGTTACCCCAAAAAAAAAAAATTGAAATTGAGGAAGAAAAGAAACAAAAACCAAGCCAGCTAGACGTGGGACACGCGCATCTTATCAGCGCCTGGCAACGGGTAGAGTTAACATTAGTTCTAATCGTGCCATCATTTATGACTTTGTTTTGTTTTGCTCTGCAAGTTTTGCTTTTTTCGAGAGAGATGCAACAGATGAAGGACTTCGTTCCATGGTCACAAATATGTTAGTAGAAGTCTTAAATATTTGTATGTTACTTTAATTTTGAGTTTTATATTACAATTTGCTGTATCAAAACATTTGTAGGTCACTCGTTTCTCCTACGATTTTCAGTGTCTTTATTGAGCTTAATCAATATGTTCTGCTATTGCTAATGCAGGATTAACTTGTTATCATATGACCCACCTATTCGTGTCCAATCAATCACTAAACTAATTTCCAACTTGTCTTTCTGCTGCACCAGATGACCTCTTGATGATATCCCACCCACCCACTCACCCATTCAATTTGGCTAGCTTCTGCTATATTTGGTCATAAATCTTCTAATGCCCCCCATTAGAACCCACTCAAAACCCCTCATATTCAAGCAATCATAAATTTTTCCATTGCAATCGCCAAAGCAAAAAAAGAATGAAGAGGAAAAAAATGTATTCACGCGATTTTCAGCAGGCCGATCCCAAGTTAAAGTGCAAAAGTCTGGCGATTGGTGTTTTATTTTGTTTTGATTCGTTTTTGTTGTTTATTTTTCTGTGCGTCTTGGTTGTTTTTTTTTTTTGTCTAAAAGAAAGTGCTTAAGAAATGGGCACACAATAGACGCCTGCTCGCGTATTTCCTTATCAGGCAACCTAAAAAAAAGAAGCAAAAAAAATAACAACAAACAATATTGCCTAGTCTCGTATCGTAAAAGCAAAAACAAATTGACTTCTCTATGGTCGGAGGGCTACAATATACATATGTATAAATATACTTGAGAAACTGATTGCATTTTAGATGCAACGAAGTTTCAATACTCTTCAATGTATTGTCTGAACAAATGATTGACAAAATGAACAAGCAATGAAATACACCAAAAGACCCTTTGCGTTTTCCTACATCCAAATTCAAGGAGAATTTTTAATATTAATAAAAAAATTGATTTTTTAAATTATCAGAAAACAAATGATCTTTTGGATTAAAATTCTAGGCTGAACAACTAAGTAAATATGCCTGAATGGTAGGGCATAATGAGTTCACACATTGCAGGAAATCCACCTACAGGAAAAAAATGGCAAAAAATAAAACCAAATATCAAAGAAGCTAACTTCGGCAATGCCGAAGTTTATATACCCTTGCAGGCCTTGGCAATAATTTTTTTACATTTTGAAATTTCTTTCCTTGCAACTCAATTCATCAACACACAAACAAAACATTCAAATTATTTCTCTCTTTACTATAAATTTTTAAGCAGCGCACAACACGCATACACATACATACATACATACGTGTAGCGCTACGTCTGTGTGTGCGTATGCTGTTTGATTTGCTGATGACGTAGAACCGATTTGTATTGACTGTAACTTGTGTTCTATTTATCCGATCAAACTCAAATTTTGGGATCTGAGATTTTACCAAAATTCTATTATATTGGTAAATTTCATGGGGATACTCCAATTTTTGCAAAAATTTTTGTTCTAGAGCTATATGATATAGTAGTCCGATCCTGACAATTTTCATACTCTATTATCTCCCGGCTAAAAGTAGCTCAAATATGAAATTTCATTCCGATAGCTCTTAAGATGACAGCGTGAAGTTGATTTGCACAGACGGACGGACGGACGGACAGACGGACATGGCTATATCGACTCAGATTCTCATGCTGATCAAGAATATATATACTTTATGGGGTCGGAAACGTCTCCTTCTGTGCGTTACAAACATCTGACCAATTTTATAATACCCTCTGCAAGGGTATAAAAATGTAGAATGTGGAAAGTTTCTGGTAACGAAAACATTCCAATGATTAATTTTCGAATTTCACAGCTGTTGACGCAATAAATTGCATACCCATAGGCCATAGCCCCATAGCCTTATAGCCCCATTTCGAGCACTACTAGACAACGTGGACTGATAAGATGACCACAATTGGAGGGTCGATTCACCCCCCATTGGATGATGTGGGCGAGTGTGTGGTGTTGGGCAGGGCTGCGGCACCCTTGAACTTGAAGTGTGATCATCAGTATTGTTATTGTTTATTAAATGGCATTTTATTCGCTTTCGCACATGAGTTTTACACATTTATAGCCTGATTGCAGTCATTGTGTAGTCAAGGGGGAAAGGAAAGCGGTGGGCGGCGTTGGTTTGGTTAACGTTTTGTTTTGTTTTGTTTTGAAAATGGACTAAGCAACTGCCGCAATCGAGGGGGCGGAAGGGAAAATATAAAATGTTGATAAGAGAAAACCCGGACTGGGCACACGTATGGAGCTCATGATTGTCTAGTTACAAAAGCCAAGGCGTATGCAGGCCTCAAGAATTTTTTATATAGTATATCTAACGAAATGATGGAGCGCAAAAGGGAGGGAGGGAGTGAGTGAGTCCGAACTAGAGAATATGAGATAGATGACATAATCTTTGGGGCAGACATGTGAACAGGATTTATAATCTAAAATCTTGAGCTTTGCCTAGGCTAAAGATGACTCTGCTCAATTCATTTCATCCTAAATGTGTCAATCAGATGAGCGGATTGACGTCATTTGGATTATAAAATATATGCACGAGTTTTTAATGTACAAAAATATTCACATTATTTTTACAAAAATCGTTTGGACTTTGAGCCACAAGGAAAACAAATAAAATATTACACAAAAAAATTACACACACAGAGAAAGAGAGACACTCTAAAAGACAAGAAAACCTTCAATTCAAATGCGTCGCAAAATGCATGCAATTGCAATAAACTAATCAATTTACAAGTATTATAAGGGGGAGCCATTAACATCAACATCATCATCACCATTATTACCAGCCAACATCATCATCATCATAATTAGTCTCTGTGTGCCGCTATATAATCATCATCAGAGTAGCTGATAAGCCTTTAACTACTTGCACGATAATAATTCCAAACACACAAAACACGAATACGAAATCTAAACATCAACACCAGCAACAATACCAACAACAACGGCATGATAAGAACCTACACAAAAACCGATGTCAGTCCGAGTCCGAGCTATAAATACTGGAACTTGCCCTGGTCTAGACACACTGAAATCATCTGTACGTAAAGCAAGACAAACGCGTCAATGAACCAACTGAACTGGGAATAGGACAAACCAAAGCAAAGCAACCAAAGAAAAACCAACCAACAACTGTGATATATACCCAAAAAAAAAAACAAAAATCAAAAAAAGAAACCAAAATGTCTGCAGCCAATAAAGTGAATCATTTGATTAGCTCAACATCCCGCTATATCGCTGGCAGAAATGCCGTCCAGACCGTCTACTGGCGCACCTCAGCTGGCCCAAATCCCCGCATGATGAAGACCAACAAATTCTGCGAGTTTGATCGCAATCAGAAGACACCACAAAATGTCAGGATGCAGAACTACAATCGGAGTTTCATTGGGAAGGAGTAGAAAGGATATTCGATTAATAGCATAGGTTACAGTCTATATGGTGCTTTATATATATATTTGTATCACTTAAATAGTTCCTATTCTTAATGTTTGGTTTCTAGTTAATTACCTTTTTTTTGGAGTTCCTGTTTTGTTTTTTTTTTTTGAGTATCTATTTATTGTATTTTAGTATTTCATACACACACACACACAAGTTGTGTGTGAAAAACGAAGAAAGAAACCCGAGTGACAGACACTTAAAAATTAATGTAAAGTAAAGTAGAGCGGCGCGTGGCTCTTTATGTACCTTGATGATCAAATGCGAAGAAAAGAACAAAATAAAACGAAATAAAATGCAAAGCTAGTTTGTAAATAAAAAAAAAACGAAGTTGTACTTTTTTTCTTTGGTTTATCGCAGGTCCAAGTCATGTACTGATTATTACTTTTAGTTCAGAGGGTCAACTCTCAGAGCATTTTCTTGACCTGAGAACAAATATGTCAATTGGGCTTGTGTCAAGTATGTACATAAATATATACTCAAAATTGATGTCGGCTAAAATAGTGTACGTATTTATAATTTTAAATTGAATGTAATAAACAATCGTTTAAAATTTGGCAAGAATTAGGGTTTGCATAATTTTTTAGACTGTATTTAGACAATAAATTAACCTTTCAGCGGTGGAAATTCTTTTTTCAGCATAAAAATGCGGTTTATCCGGTACCCGCTTTAATCTTCCAGAGATACCCTAACGTACATATTTTACCTATATATGTATTCCTTCGATGCTCTGCTGGATAATTGGTTCAAAGTAAACATTTATATGACAATTGGTATTTACTCACCTCTAGTAACCTTTCGAGCAAAGCCAGTGGAAGGAAGCATCTCCGATCATATAAGATATATATAGGTATTCTTGATCAGCACAACGAGAAGAGCTTATATAACTTCTCCTAGACCGTAAAAGCTACAGAGCTGACAATTTTGCACGTGTTGTATATCTCGGACTCAGCCGGATTAGACAACTATATCATCTAGCTCCCATACAAACGGAAAAGTCACGAATGTCAATGACTTTCTCAATAACTTTGTTATTTTCTGAGCTTTTGTCAGAATTTATTATTTAATACCAAGTTTTATCAAGTAAGGGAAGAGTAACGAAAAAACTTGCAAGGGTATATAAACTTCGTTGCCGTCAAGATTAGTCCCCGCCCCTCTGGTTTTAAACTGCTTTTAGAAAAGTTATTTAAACTTAGCACTTTAAATTTTGTATCATATATAAATTTACAAATAGTTTTTCCATTCGATAAAGTGAAAACCTTCTGTAATACAGCTCGGGGGAGTAAGTCAAGGTCAACACGATTCAGGCCGACTGAAAAAGGATAACAAAAGTGTTGACGTTTGTAGACCATACCTAATTTGGTTGCGCACCATGTGATGTATAATACACTAACGGCTTTAAACGTACCATTAACTTAGAAGAAAGGTTATTTCCAAGTTCTGGACTATTTGTATTGTACGTATTAGACTAATACTAGGTCACAGAATAAAACGTGTTTTTGTTTCAGCTAGACCAAATACGTCGTAGTCAATGGAAATGAGGAAATGGGGAATGCGTCATTGTATGACATCAGTGAATGGCATGGCATGATCGACAACAATCAAACTGAATCATAATATTGATTGGCATTGCAAACATTAAAATAAGCTAATGATTACGTCTGAGAAAAGTGTCACATAGAGTAGGATTTAAAATACTTTTGTAAATATGTAATTTAACATTTTTTAATTCATAAAATTTATGACTACAAACGACATGAAACTGTCATGTTCTCGTCTCCACATGTTAAACCTAGAAATATATAGATCATTAGGAACATCTAGTTTGACAACTATGGACAGAAGTTCGTGTCGATATATGCCAGATGAAAATATCAAAGTTAAAGTAATTAATGAATGGCAAAAACAAGTAGCTCTTAATAGCTTCTAGTTGGAGATTTGGAATTCAAATCTGTGAGATTGCTGTAGAATCTAACAGAAGGAAGGCTCGAACTTTTTAAACTAAAATTTTGTTATAGATGACAGGGACAGGGCCATCTCCTAGCCAAGGCGTCTTAATCAGGATGTTAAAACTTGGATACCGAAAAAGATCGACAAGATGCTTCTTCCACAAGATGAAAATGAGGCAATACTTGCCGCTGATGCTCTTAATTGTTGTCAAGCCAAAATAATTGTTTCTGTTACACTTTTGCATATAAAACCTTTAATTATAAAAGATATGTTAATAACAATAATATTTCTTGCTACAATAAATAAAACGAGAGGTCCTCTTCCCTTCCCTTTAGCCGAAAAAACATTTCATATAAAAGTCAAATGCCTATAATCTTAGCAAATCAAATAAGTTATGGATCGAAGTCACTGTTTTCCACCGATCGTTCCTATGGCAAGTAAAGTAAACCGATCTTGATCAAATTTGGCTCAGTCGTTTATAGGTGTAATAAACTGATCAATATTAGTTTTTAGTCACTGTTCCTGACTTTGCCGTTTGTATGGGAGCTATATGATATATCCGATCCGGCTAAATCTGAGATAACCAAACTGTGCATTATATACAAGTCTACAAATGCCAAATTTCAACTCTGTAGCTCTTATGGTCTAGGAGAAGTTTAAGGAGACGTACGGACATGGCTATATGAACTCGTCTCTTCGTGCTGATCAAGGATATATATACTTTTTTTATTTAATATAAGCTTTTTGCAAGGGTATAAAAAAAAACAGCCCCCATAAGTATGCAAAAGAAACTGAAAATCTTCTTATCCCTTCTCAAGCCGATGGAAAGGTAAACACACTTTGTGAATTAATATTCTCTGTTTTTTAATATTTTATTTATTTAGTTTTATATTTATTACATACATTAAGTTCTCATATATTTTGTTTGTTTAGTTTTTTTTTGTATTTTGTTTTATTAGTTTATATGTTGTTTTTTGTTTTTTTGTTTGTTTGTATGTAATTATGTTTATAATTTCGTTTTAGATATCGTTCGTACTTAGTTTTTTTGGTTTTGTTTTGTTTTCGCTCTTCTTAATGTTCATTTATATTATCAATATATATATATATATATATATGTATATATATATATATAGATATATATGTATATATATCGAGAATTTGTTACATTGTGGGTGACATATGTTTACGTTTTCCGGGTTTTATTCATAGAGATTTTTCATGGTTTTTTTGTTTTTACTCTTGTGTCTTTCAATTAATCGTATAATTTATGGGGGATTTCTTTACTTAAAATTACAGCCTTTATAAATAATAATTATTTACTCTTTTTGTTTGTTTAAATTTAGTTTTTCGGTTTTGTTTTCGGTATTTCGTCTTCTATATGCTTTGTTTATATTTATTCTTTTAATTTATACTTTTTATTTCGCTTGCCATTGTACTACGTCTTCAATTTTTACTTCGATTTTGGATTTCATTCGTTTGCCGTGTGTCCTTTACTTTCTTTATACTCATTACTATATATAAATGTCTATATGGTGAGACCGGACTTCGATCAGCTTTACTTGTAATTCGGGTGGGGTTTGGGTGGCAAACACTTTCGCCGACCCGTCCTCCTAATCCTACTCACCTACCACACATATTCCGCTCTCAGCATCTTCATCTTTATCTTTTGCTTCATTTTCGTCGTTCGTCTTGAATGTATTTTGCTTTTTTTTTCGAATAATTTGCACACATGTATATAATATATTATGTATATATGTATGTATGTATAATATAATAGTTATCTAAATATATATTCATATCGATTTCATATATTCTATTTATGTATATATATATATATATCCAATATATATATCCGATATATATATATTATTCATATTTGACAATTTCAGTTGGGCTTAGTGTTGTCTCTGGCTTTGCTTTTTGTAGTGTAGTGTAAGTTTTTTAATTATTATTTCTTGTTTTAAGTTTTATGATTTTTGTTTTTCGTTTTCTTTGCACACGGAAGTTTTACACACATTTAAAAAATGTTAACAGAAGAACGAAAAAAGAATAAAACTAAAAAATACACACAAAAATGGTTTGTGCATTTTTTTAGCTTGTTTATTTTTTATCCTTTGTTTATTTTTGAATTATTATATATGTATATATAATATGATCATTTCTTTGCTTTTGCCTAACTCAATTCACATCAAAAACGTTTTTTGGTTTTTTTTTCTCGTTTGTTTTATTTATTTTTTTGTATTCTCAAAAGAGAAAAAAATATATTAATTATTATCTGTATTATGTTTAGTTTTTATTTTTAATATGTTTTTGTTTTATTTTTTGGATTAAAAAATATTGCAGCTCAAAATTGTAATACTTTTTTGTTTAATTCTTTTTTATTTAAATTATGTATGTATATATATATATATATATATATTTATTTGTTTTTTTTTTGTTTTCTCTATAGCATAGAACACAGTAGAGATCAGTTGAGTTTGGTTGTTGTTGTTTTTGTTGTTGGTTTGTGGCTTGTGTAGACATTTCATTTGTTTATTGCTGTTGGCTTTCTTTATACATAAGTCCCCCTGATCTATTGATATTTTGTTCATAGAAGATCTGGTTAAACTTCTCATTTACCAATTGAAGACAAAACATTTGGGATGATGGCCAAATAGAACGGAAGATCAGAAGAGCCTAACAACTCTTTTTAGTGTTGTAAATGGCATTTCAAAACGAGTGTTTGATATATTGATAAGATGAGGAATGTTGAAAAATATTCAACATGTCATATATCGCCTAATAAAACGCAACATCCGTAAGAACAAACAACTCATTTACAAAATTTAGAGTTGTCTATCCATCCTTCAGTTAGTTTTAGTATTGAGAACGGCTTATCGAAGCATTTGAAAGTGTGTTGGAAAACACTCAATGTGGCATTTTTCCCAATGCTTATCAACTGAATATGACTTTGGATGTCTGTGTTGTAATATGTCTTACGTATTTTGTTGACTCTACTTTATGCTGCATCAGTATATATACATATATATGTATATATGTACATGTGTATGTATAGTTATGCATTTATGTATGTATATATATAAATTGTCTGCTAGAAATGTTTTTTTTCGTTTTACGGAAGAATTTGGATACATTTTTCTTTCATTTTGTTTTTCTGTTTTGCTTTGGTTTTTGAGTTTAGCTAAAAGTACACGTAGGTATAATTTGCCTAGAGTTTGTTTTCGTTTTTTGTTGCTTGCTAATTGTTACTATTTAGTGTAATTTTCTTTCATTTGATTCCGTGTGTATGTGTGTGTTTTGTATGTGATTTTCAAATATATTTTTTGTTTTTGTTTTTGTTTTTGTAGCACATTTACTTTTGGGCGCTTTAATTGGCTTAACATAGATGTATTCGGTATCATTTCGTGTCTTTGGTTTTTCAATTTTATATTTTGCTCTCAATATGTATTTTGTATCTTTGTAGTTTGCAACATTCCCGGCGAGCGAAGAATCGCCTAGGTTTTATTTTATTTTATTTTTTTTTTTTGTTTGTGCAACATTTGCTTGCATTAAATTTACTTAATTCTTTTACTTTCTGTCTCTTCTTCTACGTTTTACACACATTTTGCAACAGAATTTCGGCATTTCAGATGGAGCGTTGGGTGGGTGGGTGTTTGGTTGGTTTCTTCTTTGGTAGGGGACATGGGGATAGGTTGAGGTGAAGTGAAGTGAGGTGCGGGTGTGGATGCGGGTTAATGGTTAAATAGTTTTGTCAGCAGAAGGCAAAAAAACGAAATTCTGCGCAAATATTTGTTTCAAAAATTTCACAACAAAGAAAAAAAAAGATTTCGAAAAACATTTTTTTTGTCACAATAAATTCTTGTTCTTTTTAAGTTTTGTTTTACACTTCCGTTTTACCTTTGATATTTTGTTTCAGTGTAAGTGTTTGTGTGTGTGTGTGTGTGTGTGTCTGTGAGTGAGTATTAATGTTAGTGTGCATGTGTGTGTCTTGATTCGTTTCTCAGTGACGGCGACTAAAAATACTTAACAATTTCGTTTACATGAAACCATTTTAGCTACAATTTAACACACATACAATACAATATGTTTTTTGTTTTTGGTTTTTGGTTTTTGTATATAAATATTATTAAATACATTTTTGGTTTTCTCTATTTTTGTTTTGTGTTCAACATTTTTGCGTATCTATCGACAAAATCCGACTTTATCTTCCGCTCCTTTGCCTACTCCTACTGCAACTTCTCGAGCTGCTACTCGTTGATTCTGTTTTGTCTTTTATCATATGCATTTGCTTTCATATGTTTCACCATTTGCCATATGTTTTTCGTTCTAGAAGTTCTTAAAACACAATTTAAAAAACGCTTTCATTTGCTGACAACAACAATGGATCCAAAAGAGATATATACTTGTATATATAATGTTTGTATATATCGCATTTTGTATATGTTTCTAGGTATAATTTAAAAAACCGCAAATGAAATTTGTGTGTGAGTGTGTGTGTGTGTGTGAGTAGGAATGGGTGGGGATGGTGGTGGGGTGCTCTTTTTCCTTTGGGGGGAGAGGGGTGTCTATTGAATCTCTTTCTTTTATCTATCAATGACTAAATCTGTTAAATATTTCTAAGTTATCCATACACATATCGGGCAATGCACCTCGGTTTATTATATAATGCACCAATGTGTGTGTGTGTGTGTGTGTGTGTGTGAGTGTTTATGAGCATGTTTTTTTTTTTCTTTGTTAAATCTAAATAGAGTTCGTTGCACGCTTATTGTATTTTTGGGTCGTCCCATCATCTTCATTTCATTCGCCAATGTATTCAACCAAATTCGAATTCTTCCTATACCCTTGTAGACTGAATCCTTTCTCTATCTTTTCGATAATGATCGTTCGATCATGCTTTGATCAAATAAGAAATGTAATTAATGTCGATGCCTATCAACTGCCTAACAAAGGTATAAATCGGTTCTCCGACACATACAAATGTATTTTCTAAGGAGTTTATCAATACAGTTTACTTTTTTTTCATCACATTTTCCTGTGGATATTTTTCGTTTTAATTATTTTTGATGGATCATCCTCTATATATATATATATATATATATATATATATATTAGGCCAATTTGCTGCGCCATAATTGCTAATAAATTATATAATATTTGTCTTTTTTGTTTTTGCTTTATATATATATTTTAGAGTACAATATATCATAAAAATAAAAATAACACTGTATATTTTGTTATTTACCATTACCTTTACCGTTAATCCATGTTTTTTTTTAGATTTCTTTTTGTATTTTCATTTAGTTTGTTCATTTCGTATTTTGTTTTTGTTTTTTTATGTTTTGTATTCTATAATTGTAAATATAAATACACATATAAGATATATATATATATATATATATATGTATCTCAGGTTTTTTTTTATTAAATATATATAATATAACCATATACAAAAAGCGCACCAAACCCAGATCAAAATTTTAAGACATTATTCAAGGATATGGGAGAGGATGCGACTGTGTCCTGTGCTGCTCATTAATCTTAGGTTCTGCACCTTTTTGATCCAATTATCCTATCGCCATTCTACATTTTGGTGTGTGTGTGCGTGTGTGTGTGTGTGGCGTGCATTTGTGAAAATTCGTTAGCAGTTAATACACTTTCTCGTATTTGTTTTTGTTTTTTAAGCGTCAGTCTTGTGTAAATTAAATTTTTACTTCAAAAAACATTCTTTTGCGCACACACACACACATACACATACATTTTGAGAATAGTTTTGTCCATTTATGCGGCCTGGTCTTGCATCCTTCTCTAGGCGTTGGAGTCCTTGCCATTTCCTTGCATCCTGTGCTGCTGTACGCTTTCTCCTCTTTTTTATATAAAAATTTGCGGCTGCTTGCACATTTTACATTTACAATTATATTTAAAATATGTATATATATATGTATATACATATATAATATATGTATATATAAGGTTTATTCAATTCACACGTAGATGTTTGGTTTAAAAAAATGCATTTTCTTAGTAAAAATGTTTTTGCTGCCTCATTTATTTATCCGTGTTATATATATATATATATATATATATACATGTATAATGCAATATAAATATTTTCTTTGTTAGACGCCATTGAGAAATATTGTTCTTGTACATTAATATTGTATTTAATGGTATATATATATATATTCGATATACACGATATATATTTATATGTATGTATGTATGTGGCATACTTTAGGAGCCTGATACTGGACATTGTGCCACCTTTTCTCTTCGTACCATGACTGAGAAGGAGGGGAAGGGTGCAGACAGGTGCACATGGCGTCTGAAATATGGACAGCTGCCTTGTCAGAATGCATTTATTTAAGTCTCCCTCCCCCTCCTTAATTCCCTTTTTGCAGGACTCTTTCCACTTTGTATTTATTAGTTATATATATTATGCTCTTTGTTGTTTTATGTGGACATATGGGAAGGTTAGAGTTAAGAGTTACGATTTCGAGAGTTGGAAGAGTTTTAGCAAAACAAATTATAATTGAACTACACACCATTAAGAGTTAAGAGATAAGTTGTAGTTTTATTTTGTTTTTAGTTTAGTTGTTGTTGTTGCTGTAGTTGCCTAGCTACGAGACATTTGCCTATGTAAGTACTTTTTGTCAATTCAATTAATTAGAGCTAATTTGACACAACCGTTTATAATTCAAATATTTTAATGGTTATCATATGCCACTTTGTTAATTTTTTGTTTTACTTTTTTTTATTATATTTTTTGCTACTAAAAGATTCGTTGCATTTTGCATTTGCTTGTGCATCCTGAAGGTATGCTATACATTTTACTCTCTTTGCTCAGTGCCTCCAACTGTGTGTCGGTGTTTCGTAAGTGTGTGTGTGTGTAAGAAAAATAAATAATACGCCATGTTGTTTGGTTTCGGGCTTTTTTCATTTTCTTTTTATAATGTTTGCTGCTTTACAATTTAAAATCTTGTGTTTTGTTTGATTTTGATATTTGATAAAATTAACTTAAATTTTGACTACCAAAAAATAGAAATTAATAAAAAATATGAAAAATTTAGAGAGCATAGGTATAAAGTTGAAATGACACAGATTGGATTGTAGCCCGAAACACAGGAGATAACTTGCTGTTCCTTGGAGCAGGAAAAGGAGGTGGGGGCAGAGCCTAAGGCCTGACGCTATGATGGGTTCTAATTGTTGCAGGAACTCGCAGCTCCTCGATTATGGGGAATAGGTGATGATTATTCGGTTGATATTTGAGATATTGCCCCACCACTTTTGGCATGTGAAAGTATTGAAAGTTGAATCCAGTTTATATGAAAGTCTTGTCCGGCAAAGCAAAATCCCCGAAATGTTCTCAATCTTGAGTGGTTGCTGATTAACCATTTTTCTTTGCTCCTTCCTCGTTTTCATTTTGTTGTGAATATGTGTATTTGTGTGTGTGTGTGTGTGTGTGTGTGTATAAACGGCAATGTCGGTTTAATAAACAAAAAACTAATTAAAACGCCATGAAACAGTTTGAAACAAAACAAAAACAAGAAAAACATAATTCATGAGTGTATTGTCAATGGGGGGGGAAAGGTATATGGAATGAATGTGTGCAAAAACAGAATAGTAGAATTGACTACTTGTAATCTTCATGGCATGACATCTTAATCGTTGTTTGTGTATTCCGTATATACATCTAGGACGCAGTGTGAGTGTATATACGTATGTGTGTGTGTGTGTGTGTGCTGGGTTTTGTGTGTGCTTTCATTCCTTCTGCATACATAGAGGATGCCTTGTATGGTTCTTTTTTTGACTGTATTCCCGTTTTCCGCTTAATTGAAGTATCTGCTTGTTGAAGATATTTGATGCCACAAATATTTAAGTATTTTCCCCCACATATGTTTCATATTTGTAAGTGTGTCCTGTTAGTTGCGCTCTTTGTTTCTCTTTTCTCCCATTTTTTGTTTTCCATTTTTCTTTTTATTGCTTTATTCATTTTTGCTGTTTTTCTTTGGTTGTTGTCTATTTTTGTTTCAGTTGGTTTCTTGCTACTGTTGCTGTGAGTGGATTTGAAATTGGATTGTAGCTTGAGTTTTACATATCTGAGAGGAAAGGCAAAAAAAAGGGAAAGGAGAGACAGAGGTTAAAGTGAGTAAAAGAACGAATATGGAGGCACCAAAAAATTCAAAAAGTAACAAAATAATCAAAAGAAAATAAAATAATTTGCATATTTTTTGTTGTGTTTCTTTTTTTTGTATTGCATTTTGCTAAAAATTATTAAGTAACTGTTGCTTTATTAATTGTTATAATTATTGCTATTTAGGCTTCTTAATTGTTTTTTTTTAGTTTGTTTTTTCTTCTGGTTTTTCTTAATCATTTGTGTTTTTTTTTTTTTTAAGTTAAATAGTTTATGCTTATTGTGATGATCATGTATAATAGGTGTGTTTGTGTATGTGTGTGTGTGTCTGTGTGTGTGAGTAACTTATACAAATTAGGCTCTTGTTTAAGTAAATACACATTTATGTATGTATGTATGTAACTAGTATGTGTGTGTGTGTGTGTGTGTGTGAATAAAAATTATTCATTATTTAATTGTCGTTTAGGTAGGTAGGTACTTAAGTCTAAGAACATCGTTTTTTTGTGCTCTTCGAGTTGAGCTGCATTTGCTTTTTTATCTTTCATTATCAGTTGTTTGTTAAAATACATATATGTATATATATATATATATATTTATATACACACGCACACACACATATGCATGTACATGTATGTGTTATATAGGTATACGTATATATATTATATACTTTGCGCTATGATATATAATTTGTTCATTTATCGTTTATTATTTTCTGTTTTTGTTATCTTCATTTCACACTTTGACTAATTTCATATATATATTTTGTTTTGTTTGTTTTGTTTTGTATGTATATTGTAATATAAATATTCACTATATAATTTATATAAACTAAATAGATATTTTACGATGGGACAATCTGCACTTTGCTCTCTTCTATTCATCATTGCTTTTTTATCTCTATTCTCTCTACTCTCTACACATCTCTGCTTCCTGCTTCCTGTTTTACCCTTTAACTACCGAAAATTTTCACTGGAAAAACTGAAGCATACACATTATACAATTTTAACAACTCCCTCTTTTCCTTTAAGTCTTTTCCAAAACAGTTTTCATTTTTCCTTTCCTTTTATATTCTTCGTTTACTTAGCTTTTTTTCACTTAGTATTTATTTTGTTTAATATTTTTTTTGTGTGTTTCTTTTGTTGGTTTGTCAGCAATTCATTCTCATTTTATAATCATTTAATATAATATAATTAATTTGTGTTTTGTTTTTCTTTTAATTATGCGTTTTTCCCGTTTGTTTTAAATATATATATAAGTTAATATTAGGTGTGTGTGTGTGTTTTTATAACCTAAACAATTTATTTATGAATTTTTTGCGTTTTTTTGTTTGTTTTTCAAAATATCACGTATATACTTAAGTTATGCCTTGGATTTAATTAGTTGTTTTTTTTGTTTTTTCATTTATATTATAAGTCTGCGGAAGATACATAAGATTGCTGGGCTGGCAGATACGAAAGAGAGAGGGAGAGAGTGAGCGAGAGGGGGGTGGGGGAGGGGGGGAGGGGGGAGAGAGAGAGCGCAACTAACATTTAAACAAAATCAATGATCGTAAATTGCCTTCAGGCTTTTCCGCTGTGACTCTCTCCACATCTCCTCCGCATAGAATGGAGAATAAGGATTGAATCACTCATACGACATGTGGTTTCTCTCAAAGTCGTTGTCGTTAAATAATAATAGTTTGCAAATTATATCTCTCTCTCCCTCTCTGAGGGGCGTGGGGGCGGGTCTTTTAACATACTTTTTAGTTTTTAACTAGAGCTTTTTTAGTTTGCCTTATTAAGTGTTTTATTGCTTTCCTTTGCATTTTCATATCGTTTCATTTTCAACAAAGAGTTCTGAGTATATTGGGATCATCATTATCGTTATAATAATCATTATCATCATCATCATCATTATTATTATCAACTCATCTTCCCTTCTCTCTCTAATTATTGTTACAATTCGATTTTAAAAAATGTTTACGTTTTTCTTTTACTTTTCCACACATTTAACTATTTAACAATTTAGTAGAAAAATTTGTCAACAAGTAGGTTGGTTTGTGTTTTTTTTTCGTTTTTTTTTTTTAAGTTATTCATATATGATGAAGAATTTAGTTGTATCTCTCTTTTTTTTGGGGGGGATGTGATTTGCGGCGGCAGCTGAGCGACTTGTTCATTTTCTTTTCATTTTTTTTTGCAGGTATTTTTGAAACCTCTGGGTTTTTTTATTTTTCTTATTTAAACGTTTCTTTTTAATGCGTGTGTGTTAGTGTGTGTGTGTGTTATTGGCAAATTATTTTTGAATAAGGCAAATATATATACAATATAAAATTGCACGTATATATAAATATTTATGTCAAATTTTGTCATTTGTTGTTTGTTTTGGTTTTTTCTCATTTTTTTCAGCCAAATTATGCACCAATTTCGAATGTGGTTGAAAGCGCCACAAAAAACTTGCTGCCCCCGCAAATCTGTAATCGTTTTAGGTTAACACATTTAATATATATTTATCTATTCTTGTTCACACATTTTGCTTTTGTTTTTGTTCTCATTTTTGGTATTTTGATTAGTTTGATCATCTTCATCGTCATAACAAATAGATTTAACGAAAACTTAAAAAAGAATTTATGTAGAGAAAACAAAAATAAAAGGGACATCGGGTCATACATATGTCTGCCTGAATTTGTTCTTGTTCTTTTTCATCCGCTAAAAATTAACTTTTGTTTCTCATTTGGATATTTATTGATTTCTTGGAGTAACTGAAAATCTTTAGCGGAACAAAACACATTACCCGATAAAAAAACAGTTGAGTTTTCAATTTTGCATTCGTTTTGCGCGCCAACATTGATTTTTTTGTAATTTTTATTTTTAATATTAATTATTATTTATTATTATTTAGCTATATTCTTGTGTAAGACACACATCTATGAGTGTCTATGTATTGCTTTAGTTTTAATTTTTTTTTTTTCTTTTAATAGTCTCTTTATATATATTAATATATATATATATTTCTATATACTATAATGTGTATATTTCTTTTTTTTTTTGTATTTTTTCAGTTTTTGCTAGCATATTTTGAATATTTTATTGTTTGTTCTTTTTGTTTAATTTGTTTAGTTCTTAAGATTTCTCATTTCTGCCTCTACACTAAAATTTCGTTTCTTGTTTAACTTATAGTGTTTAGTTCCAGTTCGAAGATTGATCAAAGAGTGATAGAGAGAGGATCTTCCTCTCTCTCTCTCTTGCCACTTTTTGTTTAATTTTCGATTTCTAGCTTGCTCTTTGTGCTTGCCTTTTGCTGTATGGGTGTGTACGACGTGTGTGTGTGTGTGTGTGTCAGTTACATTTATGCTTCGTATGTGTGGGTGTGTGTATATATATATAAATATATATATATATATGTATGTATGTATATAATGTATATAAATTAATTTATGCATAATTTTATGTCTTTAATCTTCGTTTGCTGCCCGTTTTCTTTTGCTTAGCTACCATATTAGTATGTATATGTTTCAGTTATTTTATATATATATATACGCACACACATACACAAGTTGTATCTGCATTTGATGTGTGGGTGTGTTGCCTCTGTGTGTGTGTATATATATACGTCTTATTCTCACATATTTATTTATATGTATGTATATGTTTTACAATATAGGTTTTTGTGTGTTTTTATAATATGTTGTATTGTATGTAAGTTAATTGTTTTATATCTCCCCTTTACACGTCTGCACGTCGCTGCCTACGCACACATACACATCTCTCTCTGTCGTGCAACTATCGTCAACTTTGTCAACTTGCCACACTCTCAGATCTTTCTGCTGCTGCTCTAACCACTAATTGCACATTATAAATGTTAGATCCACTCACAAATTCTATAATCACATCTCGCACACACTCGCTCGCTCACTCACACACACATACAAACACGCACACAACCACACATTTAACATAAGCAGCTTACTTTACAACTTTGTACCTCCCCCTCCAGCCTCTCCGGCCTTTGCCGCCTGCAAAATGTGCGTCCGTGTGTCCTTGCAGTCCTTTTTCATGTTTTGTTTGTAACCCATTTTTCGTGTTTTAAATTCTATTCTACATTATTTTTTTCGTTTGTTGCTTTTATTGTTTTTGGTGATGTTGTTGTTGTTGTTGTTGTTGTTGGTAGTTGTAGTTGTTGTGGTTGTTGCAGTAGCATCTCTCTTCCCTGTCTCTTACTTTCTCTCTTTCACTCTTACTGTCTGTCTGTATCCTCAAAGTTAACATGGATAAATTCCTATAAAATAATATTCAAAATTTATTTCATATTCAATTTTATAACAAGTATTAGGAAAAAGAGAAGTTTCTGTATAAATGTTGCACGTATATATACAACTACATAAAGCGCCGCTTCTACACATACATACAATTGTTACTATTTACACACACAGCAAAAGATAAAACGAAAAAAAAACAAAGTTAAAACTCTGACCAAGAAGCTCCGCCAAGCATTACAAAACTAAAATGCAGCGAATGCAACCAATATCTATTCGATACATAAATTGAAAGCCTTTCAAATAAGGAGAGAAAAAAGAGTGAGTATCGCACCGATTTCGGTGTACCATGCACCTAACTTCAACGCCCTTTTGGCTTACTTGGTGAAAAACTAAGACATTTCCTTTAGGATTTTCATGAGCTTTGGTGTGCCGTTAGATATTAATACCAAACATTAGTATCCCAAATTTAAAACACTGGCGGACAATATGACATGGCTAATGGTTAATACTAATGTAATGAAATTGGACTGGAAGCAAATCATTTTATCCAGAAGTTGAATCCTCAACATTCTTCACCATGAATATTAATAACCTATTAGCGTTTCTATATGCGTGTTTCATGATTTACGAAAAAAATAGCAACAAATTGCACCTTAGACTAGATATAGTTGCATTCTCTCTGCCGAAAGACGAAGTACAAAAAAAATGTGCATGAAGAGTTCGGCCAGCGACAACCTGATCAAAAGAAATTTGGTAATACAAGACCTACGAGTGAGTGTGTGTGTGTGTGTGTGTGAGGTGGGATTTAGTTTGGGTAGAGCACGACTGAATGGCATTCAACTAATTATTTATGCGTGGGACTGTGTGTGCGTGTGTGTCTGTGTGTGTGATTAACTAAAAATTATAATCTACATACACACCTAATTGTTTAACGTTAAATGACAAAAAAAGTGTGTTTTCTTTTAAATTAAATTAAATAATCAACTAAATTATAAACTAGAAAGTGCGCGTTGCTATTGCTGCTGCTGTTGTTGTTGTTGTTGCTGCTGTTACACAGGGCGTAGTGAGAGTTGTAGTTGTTGTTGTTGTTGTTGTTGTAGTGATTGCTGAGGGCGATAGTGTTGCTGTTGTTGTTGTAGTTGTAGATGTTGTTCTAGTTGTTGCTGTTGTTGGAGTTGAAGATGCATCTGCAGCAGTTGCTGTTGTTGCAGTTGTTGTTGTTGGTTGTTCGTATTATTGGGTTGATTGTTGTTGTTGTTGTTGTTGGTTGGTTTATTCAGTGGGCAGCTCTCAACGAAAAAATAATTGGCGTCTACGAAAATTTGTTTACGTATTTTAACCTTTTTTCGGTTTAGGTTTTTTTTTTGTTTTTGTGCAGCCAAGACAAAAAATTAAAGAAAGAAAAGAAAGAAAAAAACAAAGCAAATTCGAATGTATATATATGTATATATATATATATATATAAATGCAGATATATCTATATGTGTGTACACACTACCAATACCAATACAATTATAAATAAATAAAAAAGGTACGAAAACAAAAAAGAAAAACACACGACTTTTCTTCTCCCTTTTTAGCACTTTTTTTTTGACTTACCTTGATAATTCTGAGGCCAAATGGTGGGAACATTCTGAGATGAGAAATGGAAAGAGAAGAGAAGAGTATATTGGTTAAGTAGGTTTAGGTTAAGGTGGTTGCTTGTTGGGGGGCAGAAGGGAATGGGGAGTTGTACTTACCATTGGCACACTGTAGTACTGATAGAATGGCTGATATTGCATGGCTGAAGGTGGGTAGATGGCTGGCACACCAGCGGCTGTAAAGTCAGTAACTAGGTTTTGGTTAATTGTTCCACAAAATAGTTGTTGGTTGGTTGTTTGTTGTTTTTGTAGATAGATACAGATGGTTGTTGTTGGTGGTGGTAGTGTTGATTGGTATGTATAAAAAGAAATATGAAAATAAACAAAATAAAAGCAAAAATCACCCAATTGATATGAGATTAATGAATTGGTGAAATGAAATGGGTTTTCTCTATATGTATATACACACACACCAGGTCATAAACTACGGTGCCGCATTAGTTTTCATTAATTTGGAATACCCTCTAGAATCGGTAAGCATTTAAGAAGAAACAAATCTATCTGGCTTCTCATGGGAAGGTATAGGCCCAATTCGGCATAATGAATGTATGTACATATGTATGTATGTATAAGGACCTCATAGAAAAGGTTATGCCAAATATCAACTGGCGTATCAAAATATGCCAGTTACTTAATCCTCCGACCTCAATTCAATAGAAGCGAGAATGAGGAAATACTGTTATCCAGAGACTAAGACCCAGTTAATGAAAATTGGTGAAGTATTTCACCAACGAAAATCTAAAAATTCCTAGAGAATAATGGTGAATGTAATATCCCCATATATACCCATTTTTGCGCACCATCTAACCCCTTAAGGGGGTATTCCACATCAATGCAATATAAATACATCAAAATCAATGCGCATCCTTATTTTACTTTACAGGTGTGTATTACTGCTGATCGTTGTTGTATGGACACTCACCTGGCGGATAAACTGCAGCCGCAAACTGATCCATAGGTATATTACTAATGGGTGCCGGTGGCGTGGTGGTATAATAAACAGCTCCATTGGTGGCCACAATCGATTGCAATGGATTTGGCTAAATCAAATCAAAAGAAATATATGTATTATTTAAAAAAATAAAAAGATATAGGTACTAATTACTCACCTGCTTCTTGATGGCCGGCGCAATGTTCAATTTGCGATCACGTAGGACAACACACTCGCCCTATATATAGTATGTATATGTGCCACATGGGGATAGAGAGAAATATAGAGGTAGACACACAGTGTGAGAGAGAAAGAGAAAAACGAGAGAAGAGAGAGAGAGAGAGAGAGAAAAAAATAGATAAAATTGTATTAGCATAAGGTTATAGCAATTTTCATACACAAGCCGAACGAAATTCAAAGTCAAAATCGAACGCAGCAGCATCAAAAAAGTTGTCAAAAAAAGTTAATTAAAAAAAAAAAGTTATATATATATTTTAAAATTAAGGCGCAACGCTTTTGGTTTTTTCATTATATTATTTCTTTATACCCTTGCGGTGTACATTTTTTTCAAATTTATATACACAAAGTAGTAAAAGTAGTTGGCCGATCGGATGACTAGTACTTAAATCGGCCGATTTGTAGCTGGCTTAACGAAGGTTTTGCTCGGACGGTCTAAAACAAATTTCAAGATATATCTTGCAAGGATATAAAGAACTTCGGTACAACGAAGTTGACTTTTTTCTATATATTTATTGTTGTAACGGCACGGGGCTAGGAGAGAAGAGAGAGAGAAAACACGTGCCAAGGCAAAATACCATTACCAAATTATACATATATACGGGTGTTTGTGTGCGTGTGTGTGTGTGTAGGTGGGTGCAAATATGCTAGTGTGTGTAAAATCAGGTACTTTTTTTGGCTCGCGTTACACACAAAACTCCAACTCGAACATTGATTGATAACTCATTTTAACCAAACCAAAAAAAAGCTTTAAATTAGATAAGCAAAACTCAAAAGAAAACACAACGCAAGAAAAAAAGTATGAAAAATGAAACCCAACTGAAATGCATTTTCTAAAAACACAAAATGAAACAAAAATTACGTTATGTTTTGGCTAAATACAGTAGATCAGCAGGAGCAAGAGCAGCTTCTTCATTTTCTATCAGATGCCATCACATCAGATTAATATTCCGTCTTTAGTTGAAGAAATTTCATTAAATATGCATTTGCTTTGTGCTCTCTCTCACTCTCTTTGATAACTGACCATCTCCCACCCACCTCTAGCCAGGCAGCATTTACTAACTAGATATAAGTACAAGTATACAACTAACTAACAAGGCAAGCAAGAAGAACTCCTCTCTCTCTAAGCTCAAAGTGGACGAAGACGACTCTTAAGACCCGTTCGCTCCAGTTTGTCTTTAATTGCCAATTAGTCTCGTCTGATACCCTTGTGATTTGACCGACCGACTGACAGTCCGGCCGGACAACCGCTTGGTCTGCCCTGCCATCCCTTTGTCCCCTTCTATATTTAAACAGAGATAAGCTCAAAGGTGGAGGAGTCTGGTGGTTAGAAAAATTTTTGGCCATTAACCTAAGCAAATGTTTGCAGGCCAGGCGCTTTTTCTCTCATAAGGAAAAATTGAATATAACAAAACCTGAAGAGGGAAAACCGCGTGTATGCGCGCCTATCCATCCCTTTGACCGCCGTTGGGTAAATATGCTTGCCTCTTTTTTTTTATGTCATACCCTGGAGCAGTTGGTGGAGGTGGAGGAGCTTGAGCAGCTGGCACACAACAAAGCGACATAACAAAAGGAACCGTAAGTAAACTAAAAGAAAGAAAAAGCTAGCCACTTCTTCATCTTCAGCTTCTTCTTGGTCTACTTGTCTTGACTGAATTTAATTAAGAACCCTTTTTTGGTTGGCCTGGCTTTTACCCTGAGCCTGAGCTAGAGCCAGAGCTGGGCAGGAGATGTTGCCCAAGTGGAATGGGTGGCTCTTTTGTTTCGAGCAAACACTCACACACACACACACACCCACACAGACACTCACATACACAAAAAGGACAACAAAAACGTGGCCTGGGCACTCTAAAATAATTTATAATGTAAGAGAGAAAGATGAAACGCATTCGTACACACACACATACACATTTGTGTGCTATAAAGAGGATTACAATTTTATGCTGGAGACAATTTTATTTTATATTTTTTCATTCCGTAAACTAGCTCCTTTATTTATAATGGTTGGTCTTTTAACTAAAGAGGATGAGAGTGGCAAGGATTAGTGGGCCATTAAGTAACTATACACACACACACACACACACCAAAGGATTACATATAGACATGTGTAATTATGATGGTCAAACTAGAAGTAAATTCTATAGTCATTATAAATAAATATATTTTACATACAATTTGAACCTAATCTAATCATAGGGATCCTAAGTGGGTGATAATCGGTCGCCTTGGATATCGCTTTGAATTTGACCCTTTGTGGGGAAACTACTGCTCATATTTTAATCAGGATCAAGACACCATGTGCTCATATGTATTTGAAAATATACTCTGCTAAGCTATTCAAATTAGTCTAATGGGTGAAATGCGACACGAAAAAAAGGAACACACAAAACAAAAGGACAAAGTAAGAAAGTAAAATCCAACAAAATGTGAAACTTTGATAAATGAAATTTAATTAGTGTAATGTGTGTTGTATTTGCATTTTATGTGAGTGTCCCTGTCACAAATGTGTGTTTGTGTATATATAAATATATATCTCGGAGGGTAAATGTGTGGAGATGTGTAAATTAAAACTTCGTTAAACGTTGCCACGGCTGTAAACCCATTGTTGGTGGTGATGCTGCTGCTGCTGCTACTGCTTTTGCCTGGTCTCTCTCTCCTTTGTGCCAGTTCCTCCTACCGAACCCTGTACCCCCAGACCATCAGCAATTTGTTGTTGCTGTTGTTGTGCAGCTTGTTTTTCCTGCAGGCATTGTTGGTCCTTCTGCTACTGCTGCTGGATTTCATCTCAAAAGTAGATGGCTCACTCTTTTCAAGCTCTTTTCATATACACAAGGACACTTGTGTTGCAGCAGCAGCACCAGCAACAACAATGCATATTAACAACAAGCACAAAGTTTTTCATTTAAAATGCCACAAAGGGGAGTGCCAGAGAAAGAGAGAGAGAGAGAGAGATTGAGATGGGAACTGCTAATGGGAGACGCGATCCCAAAAATGGGCAAAAATTGCATCATCGAGAGATGCTGCTTGCTGCTTCTGCTTCTGTTTCTGTTTCTGGAGATTATGCAATTATAATCAATTAGTATGGTAAATCAAAATATGGCAGACAAGTTAATTTCTAATAAGGTTTCCATCTCCTAAACACCCCCAGCCCCATATTCACCCTCCTCTTTAATTGTCTTTCATTACTATATTTAGGCAAGATCTGTAACAGCAACAAGCAAATTAACAACAACAACAACTTGTTTTAAGGTCTCAATAATGGGGCCGAGTGTAGGCTGTAGTTTGAATAGTTGGTTATGGAAAGAGTAGGGTAAGGTTGGCTTAGGGTAGAGGGGGTAAGGATGGTTTTTTTCCCTAAGGCTAGTCCCCAATGAGTCTCAAGCATTATGACAGGGGGGGGGGCCTTTTGCTCCACTTCTCTCCACTTACTTGGATGTGACAAAAAAATATTAAGTTCCGTTTCATTTTGTTGTTTTGTCAATTAACTTATTATATTCGCTCAGTGCATATAAAACTCTTATTTTGGAAATTAACAATAAAATTAGGCCAAATCAAAATGTAATTGTTTGAACAATGCAAAAAGTAAACGAACGGAAATTATTAAATAACAAGTAACAAATGTAACGCTCTAAATTCTAATTTGACTAGTTTTGTTGGTAGTAAAAAAATTGTAGTTTTTTGATTGGTTTGGTCGAAAGCGGCTTGGAGAATTCTCCATCCTGCGCTTCCTCAATAAGACCCGCCAATCGTTCGTGAAAACCTTCCTCAATATAAAGACAAATGTTAGTAAGTGTGAGTGTCTGTGGTTTTAAATGTGTGTTTCCTCACAGTTTCCTGAAATATTGTACTGTTCTCGTTTTCGATAAAATATAATTTGTTTGGATTCGGAATCTGCTAATAGGTTCTTTCTTTTAAAGTTCATTTCAATTTCCATTTTAGGTACAGCTTGGAGATTAAACTGAATTATGTTTAAAAAAACAATTTGGAAACGATTCTTGCTTGCAGAATATCAAAATTTAAAATTTAATGAGATCAAATGAATTTTTGTTTTTTTTTTTTTTTTTGTGCACACAACTCTAATTAAACTCAATTCAAATTCTTTATATTTATATATATAGTATATATATATATATATATATATATATATAGATATATATATAGAATACATTAATAACTCGTGGTTTTAAGACGCAACTATACAGAATAGAATATGAAACTATATATAGCAAAAAAAAACAAAAACAGAAACAAAAAAAAAAAAACAGAAGGCGAGAATCGGCCTATGGTTTAGAAAGTTAATAATTTGTGGTGGGAGGTGGTTATAAAAGTGGTTTCGGTTGGTGGGTGGTTGGTTTTCTGGATTTGGAATATATTGTTGGTTGCTGTGTGTGTGTCTTGTGTATATCTGGCATGAAAAAGATATATATATATATATGTATAAAACGTAATTTATAACGCAACGGAAACGTAAACTCGAAAACGTAAAACTCAACAAAACGCAATAAGAAGAATTATAAAGAACAAAGTGCCGTCCGTACCTAAGGCGGTACATATCATTTGGATATATATATGTATATATATATGTACATATATATACTCCGATATTTTTTTACTGAGGGGTATTATTCTTTTTGTTTCATTTTTAAAGGAAGGGGCCGTCTAAGCCCTGCTCGGTTGTTGAGGTAGGCGGCGTCTCAAAAGTACATGTACTTTGTGTGTGGTTGATGGTCGGTGATGGGTCAGGTAATGCCCTAAAAAATCGGAGCACAAGATAACAGATAGAGTATGACAGTTCTTTTGTTTTGCAAACGACGACAAGAGGACGAAGAGAACGACAAAGGCGATGTCTTCTTGCGGACAAATATCGAAAATCAAAAATTGTGGTAAATCAAATAAATGTGTGTTTTTGTTATACAATGCCAAGATAATTGGGATAATCATAATAAGCAAATTAACGTGGATTGGTAACTAATTGAACTTACATCTGCTTGCAGTCTTTGAGCCTCCTGCTCGGTTTCGAAGGTAACGAAACCATAGCCCTTGCTAACCCCAGCACGATCCACAATGATTTTGGTGCTCTTCACTGTGCCATAAGCGCTGAAGACGCGCGTTAAGTCGGCCTCGGTGGTATCGCCACTGCACAAATGAAAAGGAATCAAGGATTAATTGGGGAATATCCTTAGTGGCCTGCGTTTCGACACTTACCTAATGCCACCCACAAATATGCGATTTGGTATCAATGTGCCATATTTGGGACCAGCCATTGATGCCTCGAGGGCACCAGCTGGCGCTGGAGCCGACACTGGGGCTGTGATCTTATGCATCTCTGCCGGAGTCGTCTCCAGACGAAAGTTGGCTCCGAATGGCAGAATTTTGAGGCTGTTCTTGTACCTTTTGGGTGCACACCGGCGAAAAATTTGGATATTGTTGAATTAATTACTATTAATCCAATAGGACAACGACGTTCCACACACACTCTTCTCTATTTCTCTTTCACTGTCTCTTTCACAAATGGCTTTTGCCTCTTGTTTTTCTTCTTTATTTGCGGGTGGTGGGTGGTGGGTAACGAAAGATCTCTAATTTTGGTTAATTTAAGCTATATATAAGTATATATATTTGTATATATGTATATGTTGTAGATTATTTTGTAATTCTTGTCTTTGCTCGTCTGTTTCTCTCGCTTTTCCTCGATTCGTCGTGCTGACTTTTGCTTCTTGGATGATTTTTTCTTTTTACACTATATATATATATATTAGATATATATATTTATTCCAAAATCTAAAAGTAAAAAAAGAGAAACATTATTTAGTTGCGTTCATTAATAAGTCATTAAATAGAAAAAGGGAAGCAGGCAGAGAAGGAGTAAGGAAGAGAGAGAGAGAGAGAGAGAGAGAGAGAGAGAGAGAGAGAGAGAAGAGGAAAAATTAAAATTGAATTTCGATCTCCTCTGAAAAAATGCCCCCTACATTTCGAAATGAATCTATTTTTGTATCAGCGACATATGTCACACGAGGAAAACTCAGCACTTTTTGCTGGCTAAACTAGCAGCAAGCAGACCGAATGATTTTTAAAGAAAGACACAGAGATTCGGAGAGTGAAAGAGAGAGAATAGGAATGGGAATGGGAATGAGAATGGGAGAAAGAGAATACACAACCGAGAAGTAGAGGTAGAAGAAGTAGACTCTACACAACCGACATGTGTGCACCATAAATTCACCTTCAGAGACGATGGCAAGACAACTAAATAGCACAGAGAGTTTAATTTTAACAGCAGCAATACCAAACGGCGACGGCAGCAACGGCAACAGCATCGCAACAGCAACGGCAACAATAAAGTTGCCTTGTCAACAGCAACATTTTGGGGAACATTTCACAATGGCTACACGCAAATCGACAAATAACACAAAGTAATGTATCTTTCTGTCTCTATCTATACTTATATACATATAAGCTTCTAGCTTGTTAAGGAAATACATACACGATATTCTTGATAATTAGCATCTAAAATGGTTTTTGGTTGTGAATAAGATGCAATCTAATTATCATTATACCTCTATTATTCATATTGAGTCAAGCCCTGTATCCATATACACATTATTCCCAAAAAAGGCCACACATGGCTAACGATTACCTTTGTGTGAATTAATTGGAATAGCTAAAAGAATGCAGTTGATTTGTAGCAGCAAAGCAAACTTTTCGACGAAAAGTGAGAAAAGTCAAAGAAAGAGATTATTGGTCAGAAATTATATCATAAGGAAACGGTACAGAAAAAAAGCAAACTTCTTTCCTAAGGTAAGAGAATCATACGGGTTGCTCTTGAGGTACACAGGGACTCCCATCTTCTGAATTGTACTGCTACATGAGGCGGATGACTGGTTTGTGCCAAAAGAATGCATTGTGCGGAATACATTTTAAGAGTCCTGTGAAGGATCTCTGCAAAATTGCGTTACGTAATACTCGAGCAAGCCCCACCACCGGCAACTATGACCAAAGATAGATAGATGGCAAAAATGAGCGCATGAGCAATCGGAATGGCAATTAGTTAATCATGAAATAATTTATAATCTGCAACAATGCTGCTGCATTCTAGTTGGATTTCATTAATTGCAGTTGCTATCTAAGGCATTTAGTATCTCCATCTCTCTCGCTCTCTGTGTGTGTTAAATAATATTATATGCAGTGCAACCTTCGTCAAACATTTCATGAGATATTTATGTTATGTTTGCTATGTATGTAGGTATGCCGATGTACATATATGATAGATGAAAATACAATTTGCATGTTTGGCATTGCATGTTTGTGGTAGCTGCCTCCGCCCACACTCATTCCCGATCCCCCCTAAAGCTTCCCCCTTTAGAGAAGCAAACCCAATAATTTTAGTGTCTCCCATTCACCCCTACCGATACAGTTTTCGGTGGCGCTTATGACGAGGCGGTTCGCCGCTTATCATTGAACATTTATCTACCATTCCCAAAGACCAAAAAAACAACAAAAAACAAAACAAAATAAAGCCATCCGCGCCACCGAATACCGTGTTCAATTGTGTGTATATTGTGCGGTGCTTCATATAGTATTTCCATGTCAAGTGTTGATGTCTCTCCCATGTCCACCAATGTTCATGATGTTGTCCGATTGGTGATTGGCACATATACCAATGAAAACATAATTAAATTTTCATTAACAATGAAAATGTCAAAATTGTTTGCGTTCGCCCCATGTACATATGTATGTATGTACATCCATACATACATAGGACTCTATCGGCTTCGTTTTGGCATTTCAATTGTATCTGAAAGTTGGTTTTTATCGATTCCACATGATATGAAACAACAACGACATACTTTATGTATATATCCAGGTATATATGTATACTCCCACTCCCCCCACCCTTCATATGTAGAATACATTGTGTCCATATACATACATATACATATATAAATTGGGCTTATCAGCTTAATGGATGTGAATAAAGCTGTTGCCAACGTTTGTACGTATGAATAGGTGAATTGTTTGGCCTAATTTCTATCTACATATCTGAATATGTAATAAATTTTAAAAACTCGTGCATAAATCAAGTTAATAGAATTAAGAAAAACTAAAAATATAAATATTGATATTTCGCACACATTAAAACGCGTCACATCATTTCCTAACAACAAAAACAACAGAAATGAATAAGAGTAATATGTTATTTTTCATTTTCATTTCATTATTTTTAGACCAAAGACACATACACAGACAGAAGTATGAAAATTGTTTTCCACATTTTCTTCTTGGCATGACGCTGTTCTCATATATACTTACTATGTATGTATATACATACATATGTACATAATTCTTACTTTATAAAAATATAAATTTTTCAATTTTTGGAAAACTAGAGAAACTAAAAGCATCTCTCTTATGGCCCTCTACTCGCTTAGCACATACATGGACAGACTGACAGATAGATGGATAAATGGACAGATTGGCCGGCCACATAGTATATTGAAAGTTGGGACTGAATATATGATAAAAGCTAAGTGCCCCTGACATGATTCATGGCAACCGACGGCAGAGGACAGCAATGGAGAAGTAAAGACGAGAGAGCCTTGTAAGATTTATGTGCGGTTGTTAATTATTTAGCATATTATAAAATTTTGAGCACTTTATTCCATGGGCCAACAAAATAAATTGGCATTCAAGAAAAATTGATGATGAGCTAACTTGCTAAACTTGGGTTCACAGTGGGTTTTGTTGGATGGAAGAATGGGTGGGGTTTTGGCACCCAAGTGCCACACAGACCACCCCCTAACAGAAAGAGGCCGTCTTTCTCTTGCCCAAATGATATTGTCGAATATCTGAACCAAAAAACCGCATGAATTATTAAAATGTTCATTACAATGACAACGACAATGTAATGTTTGTGGCAGTGCTGGTGGCCATGGCCACGACAACAACAATGTGGCAATGGCAAAGGTCAGGCAGAAAATCACGGCAACAACATGACAACGTCGACAAGAATATCAGTGGAATTTAATTAACATCAACAGCACTCCACCACCCACCACCCACCACTCAAACACCAGCTCCCCCAAGTCAGACATTCAGTCAGTCAATTTGACCAATCAACAATATTGCCAAAATTCCACGTGCGAAATATTGCACGAGAGAGTGAGTAATGCCAATGAAAATCGAAAAACGAAAAACCAAAAGAATTTAATAATAAAGCACAGAGAGAATTCTAGAGATACAGCAAAAACGTACAGCAATATTGATGCCGATGCTGATGCTGATGACGATGTTGAGGAAAGCCAGTCCTGAATCAAATGGAATTCAATCAAATATTTTTAACAAAGATTAAAAAATGTGTAAAATGTTGTGAAGGGAATAAAGCACACAAAAATGCAATGTAGAGTTGGTTCAGTTTGTAAAAGAACAAACGAAAAGCGTAAAGCTTTAAGCCCTACAAAATACAATTCGAATGAAGAAAATGTAGATGTGAATAAATACACTATGAAATATACCTGGAAAGTTACTAGCTAAATTGAAGTTATATGTAAAAATATATCTTTTATAGACCTGGCTGATTCAATGATCTTCTGGAGAAACAAATTTCCGACTTTAAAACCAATTCACGCTTTTTCCAACAGTGTAAAAATCAACAAAAGCAACCAAAAATGTGGAAGCTGCAAAAATAGCAGGGGGAAAAAAAACCAAAACACGATTCTAGCAAAGGCAAATATTCTGTTGCAACGGTTTTCCATTTCACATTTTTTTCTGCTTTAGGAGAATAGAGAGGGTAAAAGGGAGTTTGTTTTCTCGTTTGTTGTTTTTTGGCACATTTTCCAAGCGCAACTTGAGCAATTAGGGCAATGCAATTAGTGATGGCTAGAGCCATCAAGCCTCAAACTATTGAATAACAAGCTGACCAAACTGAATAATGTTAGATGACGGGGGGGTTGACCTATAAATGAAGGGGAGAAAAAATAAAAGTTAAGTGCCGGGAATAGAATACAGGAAGCCAAGAGGAAACTGTTGTGCAAAGGAAGCAAAGCGTTGCGGCACAGTCCTGCCCTCAAGGCGTAAGCACTTTTTAAACTAAACAACCCACACGAGACATGGCCATAGTATGGAAAGCGAAGAGATAGGGATAGAGAAACCTTCAACTATGCACAAAATGTGGCCCTTTTGTTCTGGCTCACCTTTGCTTTTTATTTTGGCAAGGACGACGACGCCACTTGCAAAGAAAAACAATAAAACGAAGGAAAGGCACACAAATAGAAAAGAAAAACCTATAGAAAGAGCGCCAACGATAGCCAAAGTCTGATAAACGCTGACACAGAAAAAGCAAAAGGCAAGAAGAAGACTACCCTCTGCTGCTGCTGCGCCTGACAGTATGCTATAGACATCACACAAGAGGGACGCACACAGAAACGTGGAGCAAGGTTTTTCTTCTACCTGATAAACTTGCACACACATATATGGGAAATATCCACACACACACACAGATATAAGTCACATAAGGACAATTAGCTCGTAGAAGAAAAAAGTTTTTGAAAGAGTTAAACTCAAAATGCAAATAGCAAGAGGGATAAAAGTGAATGGACAGTCAAGGCATCAGAGGGATGATTCAAGGAGAGCAATAGAAGGGGGTGGGAATGCGAAATGAAGGAAATAGATGTTGATGGCTAAGGCATGACGACGATGACGTCGTTAAATCGTACGTGTTGGTGCATAACTTAAAAAGCTAAGCGAACCGAAAGACAGGAGTCAGGCTAACAGATACCAAGAGATAGAGAGAGAGAGAGAATAAGAGAGAGAGAGAAAGAGAGGGGGATAGAGTGAGATAGAACGCTACAAAGGAGGCAAAGGTCAATTGAAGTTGCGGTGCAAAGAGGCAAACAAGTATCAAGCAAGAGTCAAGTCAAGTGTAAAGCGAGAAAGCGCAAAAATGGCACACACAGACACACACATAGCCAAACTCAGTGAAAAGCCATGGATGCACTGACTCTGAGTGACGTGGGCCGGAAGTGGAAGTGCCTGCTCACCTACAAAAAAGGAGAATAACATAAAATGGAGAGCAGCAAAGCAAAAAAGGGAAGGCAGGCAGGCAGCATTTTTGCCTTTCTCCTGCATGTTATACAATCCTTGAGTATGGCAGAGTGAGGACGAGAACGGTTGAAGCTTTGGGTGTCAGTCAAGTGAAAGGAAATTGTAGCACACACATACACAGAGAGAGAAGGAGAGTGGGAGTGGTTGGCAAGCGGTGGTAGAGAAAGGGCCTTGCGCCAAACCAAACCAAACCAGACAAACCAACAGACAAACATGATGATGATGATGATCCTCATCATGTTGCTAGCACGAGACGCGCCTCGGCAGCTAAATTGATGGCCTGCCATCAGCGTATCCATCTGATGTCCACTGTGTGTGTGTGTGCGTGTCTTTTCTTTTTCTCGCTCTCTCGGTAATATAAATTTGTATGTGTGGCACACAAAAAATCCATAATCCTCAGCAAAAGCTGAAGCTAAAGGCAGCAGCAGCAAAAAGGAAACGCCAAACTACAAAAGCGCGAGCACAAATTGCCATTGCCTTTGTATGTACATATGTATGTGTGTGTATGTGCCTGCCTCTGTGTCTGTGTGTGTGTGTGTGTATCTATGTAAAAAGCCAAAACTTATGTGAAACAATGAAACTTTTGCTTTTGCTTTGGCTTTAGCTTCTGTTTTTCTCTGCTTCTGTTTTAGTATTTGTTTTAGTTTTATTTCTGGCCCTTGTCCAACATTTGCTTTGCCAAGCAACTTTAAGTCTTTTGGAATTAATTTCAAGCAAATATATCTACATATAAAATAAATCCATCTCTCCTAACTCCTACAAAACTCGCTTTTGTATGTGTGCGTCTGTCTGTGTATGTGTACATTTGCGTGTGGTTAGCAGCAAAGTTTCTGATGATTTATTACCACTTTGGAGTGGTTACTCCCTCTTCATGTCCCCACCATTTTATCCTTGCAGGGCAATAGTAGGGGAGGTGATGGGAATTGAAGGCAGCTGGATTGGATGACATACAACGTGGCGTATGAGCGATGGAGAAAAGGTCTCTGCTGACAAAGGATTTTGAGTGGAATTTGATATACTTCTCTTTCGCTACTCCCTACACTCCTTCCTCTCTCTTCTATATCTATATCCATTAAATGTTGCGGCAAATTAAGTCATTAAATAACAATTTTTCTAACTAAAGTTTATTTTTTCTGCAAAGCAGGTGGACAAACTGTCAGATATAGAGAAATATATTAATATATGTATGTAAATTTCCCTTTCCCCACATTTCAGGACTATAAAAATGCAATCACAAAGAAAGCCTAAAGAAAATAATAAAAAAAAAATGACGTAAAAGTGTGACTCGAGTGGCTTAACTGCGTATGCACGTGAGAATGTATGTGTGCTTGTATCAGTGTGGGCGGGTGAGTGAGTGGGCGTGGTGGTGAAATGTTAGGGCGGATGAGGGATGGAGCAACTATTTTTATAAACGTAGCACCAGCAGCTGCTGTTGCCTTTGTGTGGGCCAAAGGCATAAAATTAAAATGCAAAAAGAAGGAAGGCAGAAGAAAAAAAGAGTGCAGACAATGGCTTGTCGACGGAAAAAGAGCTGAAGATAGTTGGTTGAAAGAGAGAGTGAGGCGAGTGAGAGGTAGAGATAGGTAGGTGGATGGATGAATGTGTATAAAAGTGAAAAAGCGCAGCTGAGCGAGAATAGCACCAACAGCACATCATCAAAGGCCAACTCAGCCCACCAAAAAGACAGCCAGCCCAGTAAGTCGTGTATGGCACTTCAATAAGGCATTGAGCAGACCCTGACTCGATTTTATATACCCTGTAGTAAGAGATTAAGGGCCAGATGATATATATACATATATCTGCTGCATTTGCTGTAGCATAAGGAAAACCGAAAGATGCGCGCGCGCGACCAACACTTTTCGTTGATTTTTTCTCTCATTTCGCTATTTATTTTTCTTGCTTTTCTTTTGGCAATGTTTTCAACGTTTTTTGCGTCTTAAGTTATGTCGTCTGATGACCCAGTTGAGCAGGTTGCACACACACACACACATACACACCCACCAAGAGAAAGAGATAGTAAGAAATCTAGGAGAAACAGAATGAGGAGGATAAGAAGAAGGAAAGGAGGAAAGAGAAGAGAGTAAAATGTTTCCAAGCCAAAAATCTAATTATAAGCAAACGACCAGACCCAGCAGCAAGTAGAAAAATGGCTAGGAAGCAAATGTATATACATATAATGTAGTACATAAAGAGTTACGCAGATGAGAAATCTGCCCACATAATGTATGTGGTGCATTTGAAGATATGAAAAGTTAGCAAAGCGCAGAAATACCAACACATATAGATTGATAGATATAGATATAGAGATGTGAACTTGAACCAACAATGTTTTTTGTTTTGTTTTGTTTTTGTTTTATTTTGTTCTGTTCTGTTTTGGGGACAGAGTGAAATGTTTATAAACACCTATCCCCAGCGTAACTTAAAAAGTGAAAACGAGGAATATAGAATAAATAATATGTTAACACGCACAGCATGTGGGCTAAATCAATGAGCTCCAATTAACATCTGCTGCTAAATATCATAAAAAAGTAAACAATTAATTTGTATAGGAACTCAATTAAGGGCCAACAGGAAATTCATTCATTGAAAATGAAAATCTCACAAATGTGATAAGAACTTTTAAATCTTTCATGATGGAAAAATCAATTGTTCTCTTAGAGAATTTCCCATTATAAACTTGAAGTGGAAACTTTTGTCAGGTAGCTCAAATATGCGAGTGTGTGTGTGTGTGTGTGTGTGTGTGTGTGTGCATCCGCTAGTGGGCAGAGCTGAAAATGATTTGAAAACCGTGAAAATATGCAGATAACTAATATTAACTTTTGTTGCTGTTGCTGTGTGTTCTTTGTGTCTGTTGAAATGCATGAATGAAGCATGGAAACAGCACAGTTGTAAACTATTTGAATGAATGACTGAATGAAAATGGTAAAAAAATGAGATGTATGTGTGTGTGTGTGTGAAGCCAAGTTTGCAGCTCCAATGAGTCTAAGTCAGAGTCGAAAGTTGACTCTCTATGCAAAAAGCTAAATTGGTACTGCATAAAAAACAAAATTGAGAACAGTGCGTGCAGTGGTCCGCAGTGGTTTTCGCTTTGACTGGCTGACTAACTCACTGGCTGCCTCTGACTCTGGGCCGCCGGGGTTCTATTTATGGCCAGCGAAAACCGCCAACAAAATGAATGACGGTCATAAAAACTGCCTCACGCAGTTGACCCATAGATTATGTAGGCGTGAGGGTGAGCACACACACACATACACCCACACACACACACATCACACATGTGTGTGCTCATTGGTCTAAATGCATCACAGTATCTCAGTGATGAAACAATTTAACTTTAACTTAAGCTCAGAAAATTCGAATTTTACAACCACAAATTGCATTTTTCCAATATTTCTTTTGCTTTCATGCATCCTTTTTTCGTAGTTAAATAGGATTAAACTGGGTTCGAGCAATAATTTATGCTACAAAGTAATAGGCTTTATTTTAAACCTTTAAATTTCATTCGTTTATCAATGAGCTTATTACTTGAGTCAACTTTCGAATGTTAAACTACGTAGGGCAAGGACTGAGTATGGCATTGGGAATTTAATACTCCTCTATGTGGCTTAAATATTTTCACTGAGTTACTTGAATGAAATCTGTACCCAAAAAGGAAGCAGTATTTTCTTCGTTTCTGTCTAATGGAAATTCTTAAGATGATTCCAATTCATCGTTTTGACCATGAATAAAATAGGTGTTACGTAACTGTATTTGAATGTCTCCATCGATTGCTTGTTAACCCTCCTGCTCCTCTCATACTCTATGTAAATTTTGTTAAATTGAAATAATGTTCTTTATCTGAGCTTGAGAATTTGGTTCTTTGTTTGTTGGCTCAATTTCAACGTTTTTATGCGTTTTCGCTTTTCTTTTTTGGGGGTTTTCTTGGCATTTCTGTTGACACAGATTTTCTTTATGGCCCCGTGACTACTCTTACTCGTCTTGCTAACTCCTTTTTATCCCATTATGGTTGCTCTCTGGTTTGGTCTCAGTCCTTGCCGTACGTAATTCGCTTATGTGAATTTGCTGCTGTTGTTGTTGCTACTGCTGATTCCTCTACAGACTCTCTACACTCTCGTTTATGAGTTGCGACTTTCGATAACAAAGCCTAGCGGCATTATATTTTTATGGCCGTATAAGAAGGAGGAGGAGGATGAGGAGGGGTAGGAGGGGGCGTGTCCCGCCTGCTTAACCTATCCAGAGAACAGCTGTCGCCAATGATGGCGTCGCCGTTGCTGTTGCCATTGCTGGCGGCGGCGGCAAGACGCAGAAAAAAAATAAGGAAAAAACAACAACACACGCAAAATTCCTTCTTATTCTTTTTTGGGTTTTACTTTTGGCTCAAACGCGCCATCTTTGTATCTCTCTTGACTGAAAATTAAATGAAAACATACTCGTGCATAAGCAAAAGTACTTTTAGCTCTTTTGGCATGCGTGTCTCTTTATAAAGAACGAAAAAAAATGTATAGACACATATATATGTACATATATAAAATAGGCAAAAAAAAAAAGAATTTCTAAAGTATAACGAAATTTCACTTGTAGCCTAGGCGACGACGACGACGACAACGAGAAATGAATATTGAAGAGACATGCCGCATTATAATTTTAGATTTATGTACAGGGTGTTTTTCTTTGAGTGTTGCTGTTATTGTTGTTGTTGCCTGGAGGCGTAGAATAATAATAGTAGTAGAGGGAAAAGTCAAAAGGAACTCTCAAGCAGGCGGAACACGCAGGCAAGGTAAGGTAAGGAGGAGAAGAGCAGCTAAAATTTATGAAAGCCTTGGGAAATCGCAACTAAATAAATTGCAAGAGCATTAAGAAATTGAAAATGTTCTTTAGGGGTGATCCGATGCCATGGATAAGGGCTATAAGCCTAATGACTCAAATGATTTAAATAATTGTAGAGAAAATTCTGTGATTTATGGAATGAAAGAAAACGAGTACTACGTGTTGTTGTACACTTGGAAGCGCGGGTAACTTAAGAGATGCCAACAATTATGGGAATAAATTGAGAATAGAAAGTGAAACCATCTATATCCTTACCTCATAAATGGGTAATTGGCAATGAATTCATATGCTAGAGCAAATATTATTTATATTTTTTTGAAGAGAGCTAAAAGAGTTTCAATTTGGCCCAGATATCCTTGACCTTATTGCTGAATTGGGTCAACAAATTGTAAGTGCAATCATCTTTTTGCAAATGAGTTAACAAATTTGTGGTGTGAACTTTTTTACACAATTCACAAACACCCTTTGCGCCACACACACACACACATACACAGAGGGAGAGGGAGAGAGAGAGAGAATAAAGCCAAGCACACTTTAGATGTTAATATACTCTATCCCCAGGCGACATTTCCCATTGGCCTGCTGGGCCACACGAAATCTGAAGAAAAGAACAAGACAAAAAAATCAAAACAAATTAAGGAAAATACACTAAAATTCTCAATCTCCTACCTCTCTGCCTCCCTCTCTCTAGCCGTATACAATTTTCCCCTCTTTCTTTCTTTCTCTCTGTATGTTTGGCCTAGCGTGGGTTATTTTGGCAGTTCTTTATGAGACTTTTTGACTCTATTTCTAGTTCATCATGATGATCGTGTCATCGTCATCATTAGCATTTATATGAATGCAACTAAAAATACATATTATAATCTAGTTGAATTTAAATTACCTTCTTTTTTCTCTATTTTTCCAAAAACTTTCCACTGGTCTGGAAGGGGACTGCTGAGCGCTGAATTTATTTTTCTTTTTTGGTTTTTGAATTTTCAAATTGTCTTGTTTCGTTTTCTTTTTTTTTGTTGTTGCTTATTGTATTATTTATATATTTATTGCTGATTAAAGATAAATTAGCACCTTTTTCTATCTTTCTTTAAAACGCGTGTGCTCTACAATATTTATTTTGCATAATTTTTCCCTTTTATCACTTCTTTTCAAACGCTTTTGCTCCTCTTTTGATTTTTTGTTTGAGAAACTTTTCAATTAGAGCAAAGCAGCTGCAAGGCAAACAAAATTCAAAAAATGTTGGTGGTTTAGAAACGAGTATGTATGTGTGTGTGTGTGTGTGTGTGTGTGCCTTGTGGGTGTAGTATATACATACATACATACATAGTGGGTTCGTTTGAGTGCGTTTTATTTGGGTTTATTGGCATTTAAATGAGAAAGCGAGTTAAATATTTCAATAATCGAAGGGAATGAAAGAAAAATCAAGTAAAGAACTTGAGGGAAAATGCCTTTTGACAATGCTTAGTGGCTGATTACATTTAAAATTATTATAAAACCGATAAGTAAAAATGCGTTGAATGTTTAACTTTTAAAAGAAATCGCGATCACCACAAAATTCCACACATTTGAAGGGTTATAAAATTATTTTATAGAAATGTAACCCGTAAACGTTATTCAATTCGTTTCAAGTCTCTGGTTTTTATCACTCATCAAATGGCTGTGAAAAGGCCAAACCCGGAAATATTTGAATAAACAAATTTTCAAGCCTCTTCTTTCTCGACTCTCTGCAATGTTTCGCCCAGTTGAGAAATGGTAACTTTTCAAAAGCCGTTGGCAAGAGGGGGAGAGGGAAAGAGAAAGAGTGAAAGAGAGGGAATGAAAATGGACAAAAAAAAAAGGGAGATGAGGTGGAGGTGTGTGGATGTTGGATGTTGGTGTTGTTCTTTATGGGAAACATTACGTATACGCAACGTGTGTGCGAAAAGGCTACAAACAAGCGCTCACACACACACAGAGACACACATACGCACGCACAAGGGACAACGATGCCGTTGCCGATGACGACTGGCAATGAGGACGACGAGTGAGAGAGCCGTCGATATGGCGCTCTGCTTAAAGCGGAAAGGGAAATAGTACTCCCTCATCTAGTGTAGTGTAGTGGGCGGGTGGTGACGGGGGTCTGAGGGGCTTGGGGTTCACGGGTTGGTAGCACTACTCAATGTTGCCTATCGTAGTTGCGATTGGTATACACAAAAAAAAAATAAAGGAAAAAACAAAAATAAGGAAAAATGTTGTTTCAATCCTGCAATAAAACAGAACTCTTGGGGGGGAGGGGAAGGTTTTTGCTTTTTTTTTGTTTTGTGTGTCACGCATGAAAATGTTTTCCTGTTTCCCTTGCTTTCTCCCACACCATCCCCTCTCTCTTGCTTCTACTATAATTTTTGTTTGCAGTTTCTGATGAAAATTGTCGTTGGACTAAAAACCAAAAAACACAAAAAAAAAGCATTAACAGCAACAGCCAAGAACACTCTGCGAGACCAAAATCCAGTAAGTTCACACACAATTTTCCATATATAACCAACTTCTCAGACATATGTATATACTTTTGTCGGATTTTATTATTTCGGCTAACACACGCACACACACACATAAACCTTGCGTCTGAACAACTACTACATTTTAGTTGACTTGTTGTTGTTGGCGTTGTATTTGTATGTACTGTCGTTGACTTGGAGGTAAAAGTGTGTTTCTGTATGCGTGTGTGTGTGTGTGTGTGCTCGGACGGGCTAGTACTTAAAAATTCGTTTTTATGGCTTTTTTGGCGAAAAAACGCAGTTTATATATATTTTTGTGTTTTTCTCTCTTAACTGTCGGGCCGAAAGCCACGATATGTGGTAACTGTTTGGGCCAGGTTCTTGCTGTTGTTATTGTTGTTGCTGCAGCAGAACGCATGAAAAACTGGCACACACACACACACACACGGACACACACGCACGCATGCAATTACATCAAATGCTGGTAGAACTTTATACTTTTTCTTCTTTTTGTTGTTGTTGCTGCTGCTGCTGCTGCTGTTGTCGTTGTTTTTGTTGCTGTGGTTGTTGTTACTGTTGTTGTTATTGTTGTTACACTCACACACTCACAACACACAGAAAAAAAAACTAAAGAAAAACGTGAAAATTTTCAACGCGCGCGACACAAGCAACGGCGACGGTGACGACGACAGCGACGACAACGACGACGACGACGACAACGACAACGATGTCGATTCGATAGCTTTTGTTGTTGGTGTTGTTATTGTTGTTGTTGTTGTTACTATTATTATTGTTGGCTGTTTGTTGATGTTGCTGTTGTTGTTGTTGTTATTGTTGTTGCTGCAGTCAGAAAATTCGGAAAAAATTCAAGAAGTGTTGCAATCACAACGACGGTAGAACAACGACTCAGCGTCAAGAAGTGAGCGCCAAACAACTTGGGGCCCCCAACAGGGGCAGCAACAACAGCAGCGGCAGCAGCAGCAGCAGCAGGCAGCAGTTGTCGGCAGTCGACGTCAACGTTAGCGGTGGCAGCGCCAGAGAGTATAAAATGCGCGCTGCTGCCCACGACGCTCGTTCATTCCCTCTCTCTCTCTCTCACTTTTTCTCTCTCTCTCGCACTCTTTTTTTTTTGAAGAGCATGTTCTCTTTCTCTCGCGCAATGTGTGTTTGTGTGTGTGTTTGGGGCTGCGCTTGCTCTTTGGTTAACAGAAAGTAGAAGAAACTTTTTTTTTGTTTCAAGGGATGCAATAATGCACGTGGGTTTCTATGTGTGTGTATGTGTATTGCATTGTATGTGCTTATGTGGGTGCGAAAGAAAGATTACATTAAACACACATTTTAGCAATATGTATATACATATTTGGCCTATTTATTAAACAGGCAAAGGCAAAAACTCTCCGACCCACTAACAACAACAACAACAACAACAATAACGAGCAGTAGAGGCAGCGGCAGCAATCACAGCAGCAACGATTAGAGTTGACAATGCCGACCAACTGCACGACTGATCGACAAACAGACATACCAAACGACAGCAGCTGCTCCCTCTAATGGGACAGTGTTTAGAAAGCGATTTAAATGCAAACTAAATTAAACTAGACAAAAGACTTGATTAGTTTATACGAAGGGGCCCATAGGACGAGAAAAATTGGTTTATTTCTCTGTAAAAGGTTCTTTCGCCTCCTCTTTTACAATTCTCGTGAAATTGAAGCAAACTCTGTCTTAATTTAAATATGTAGTTAGTTACCGCTGTCTCTTTCTCTGGCCGTCTTTTTATTGTAAGCGAATACCGGGAAAAAAATGTCAAAATGTTTTTACTTCATTCATCTACGTTTGGTTTGGCTTGTTGTTCTTAATGTTTCGTGTGGTTGTGTCACATTACAACAGGGTTAAACAATAATCATTATATACTTAATTAGCTTAATTTCAACTTCAAATATAAACACTGTGCGCCGTAAGCAGTGGGCTCAGTAGCAGTGGCAGAGCTTGTGGCAGAGCGCCAAACCAAAGCAGCGCGGCAACAACAACATCAAAGCCACTAGGCAACATTGACAGCAGAGAGCTAGCCGTCAACTACCTAGTCAACGGACGCACACAGTTATATTCTCCAAAAACCCATAACAGGCCACTATCCAGGCTGTCCAGGGGGTGGAGGAAGAGTGAAATTTGACAAACGATATTTTAATGAATCGAATTTTAATATAGGAGAGACCAAAATTGGCAGGAAAGAATTCAAATTCACTTTTCTTTCAATAGAAGGAGTCAAAATGGTCAAAATGTTCTAGAATCTCCTCAAAGAGGTTAGGAGCCTATCCTTCAATGAAAAATTCTGAACAAGGCTATAACACTATGCTCTGTTCATTCTGCAAGGGTATCGACTGGGTCGATGATACAATGCTCAGAAGATTAGCCCTGCCCCTCTGACTTTTTTTGTATTCTCATTTTGATTCTTTGCTTATTGTGCAATGATCCATAGCAACTTAATTGCTTTTGGTTTGGGTGTTTTTTTTTTTTTGGCTAGAGTAGAGCAACAAAAACAGAGGCCACTGCTCGTACTCTTAACTCTCTATATGCATGCGTCAGTATATTTCATTTTTTTTGTTGTGTTTCTTCGCTTTGCGCTAGGCTGCACTTCAAATGCTCAATTGTTGTACCTCACCCAAACACCCCCCACCACCTATCAGTTCTGGCACAACCCACGCATATGTACATGTATTTGTGTGTGTGTGTGTGTGTGTGTAGCGGGAGGGCGCATAAATAACGCCACTGATAAAAAATGGGCGAAGGGCGAATCGCGACGTAATTATGGCCAGAGCTTTTTTTTTTATCAATTTTACGTTTTATACTTATATTACATAAGCCAAACACACAGACAAATTCAAGGGGACACATACACGTTGATATATTAGCCAACGAGAAGAGCAAACAATGGCAAATTGGAGTCCAATTTGAGAAGTTGGAAAATTTCAATTTCATCACTGGCTGTGGCTGTGGCTGTGGCTGTGGCAGTGTCAGTGGCAGTGGCAGCAAGCACCAAAGACAGCGAGAAAAACAATCATGATAATTAAATTGAGTTCACTGATGCGTATACTTAACATTAAATTCAAAGGCAATAGCAAAAGCCACCTCGACCCACTCTTTCGCTCTCTCACTCTCTCTCTCGCTCTTTATTTCGGTCTCTGTCGCTGTCACTAGTCGGCCGACAAACGAAAAACAAATTTAAAATTATATAGAATAAAATATATACATATGTATATAGATTTATATATGTATATATCTGTGTATATATGTATATGTGTATGCACCATATAAAAAGAAAAACCTTCAACGACATCAGCAGCAGCAGCAGCCGCCATCGTTTCCTCCTTGCTGTGTGTGGATAGGGAAAACGAAGCAGGCAAAAAATAAAGGAAAAATTATATAGGTTACTCTCGCATCCCTCTCTGATATCCCTCTATATTAGAGCCAACAGTACTCGACGACCAGGCTAAAAGAGAGAGCGCGCGTATCGTCAACAGAGCGAACGCTGAGAGAAACAGAGAGCAGAGCCTCGCGGTGAGAGTGAATGAGTGGGTGAGGAGTAAAAGAGAGAGAGAAAGAGAGAGCAAAGCAAATAATTCCGTGTCAGCATGGCATGCAAATGTGGGGCGGGCACGCAAAAACCTTCCCCCCCACACACACTTAATGGCAACAACAAAGTAATCGGAAATAAGAGCCAGCCAGCCAACCGACCAAACGACCCACAAGCCAGGACACTTTCCTTATGATCTTTAAAGGAATTTTTTATGTGAAAGGCTTATATACAAATTGAATTATTCAATTTAATTACTTTAGTAATCTGAAATTGTGGGAATATTTTCCCAATTTTAAGGTATTTATGCACCCTGCAATCAACCTTAACACAGATATAGGCATTGGGACGAAATTAAGGTTTGTATAAAGGAAATCCAGAAGATAAAGGGGCTCGCCCTCAAGTAATCCAGCCTAAAAATTGCATTTTATACACGGTATCAGAGAGTCGATCTATTTGTTGAGCGCCATATTTCTTGTGAGAAGAAGCAGAGAAACGGATAAACCCGAAATCAAAGCCACTTTTATCCGCTCTCAAGTGCAAAAATCATAGACACACACACACACACACACAGGCAAAGGCACAGGGACGACACAGAGCCCCCAAAAGCACTCCATGCACCCCCTTAACTGGCCACCGTCTTGTTCTCTGGGGTCTCTCTTCGTGTGCATTATTTATTGCTCTTATACAGCCGCGCCGACATTTAACGACGACGCTTCGTTCGGGTGTGTGTGTGTGTGTGCTTGTGTGCTCCACTGTCAGTGTCAGTAGCCGCCTCACCTCCCACATATTAAGCAACAGAGCAGCAACCCCTCTTGACAGCACGCGCTCTCTCCTGCACTCACACATACACTCCTTGTATATCGCGCTCTTTCTCTTTTGGGCTCTTGCCATGTGCGTGCGTGGGCGACGACACATATACAGGAAGCAGAACAGAACGGAACCCAGTTAACTAGTAAACCAGCAACCTATAATATAGGGCTTTCCTTGTTGTTATCCCTATCCCTATCCCGCAGGAGCATGTGCACCAGCTGGTTAGCATTTATTAGTGCGCTCTCTCTCTCCCTTACTCTCACACACATTAATCTGTTTTGCTGTTTCTCCCAAACGTTCTCTTTCTCTCACTCACACTCTCTCTTTTGGTGTGTGTGTGTGTGCGCTTAGCGTTGCTGTCAGTGGGTCTATTGTTTATTTTGTTTTGGCCTGGTTGTATAATAAATAACTTTGAAATAAATCAAATCTAAATAGCAAAATCACAGCCCTCTAGCCCCTCCATACAGCATGGACAACATGTGTTAAATGGACCGCGAAATGTAAGCGGGGCCCGAAAGATGTTTTATTGGGTCAAGCAGCAACGACAGTGTCGTTGCCGACAACGACGACAGTGACAGTGACAGCGACAGCGACAGCGGCAGCAACGTCAACGGCGGCGACCTTAAAAACGCATTTAGCAGTCCGACAAGTCGTAATAATTTTATTAGCAAACATTAAAAAAAAAGAGAAGAAAAAATAATGTTAAAAGCCAACTGGCTGGCTATTTCGAAAGGTGTGTGTTTCTATGATTGTTGTTGTTGTTATTGTTGTTGTTGTTGTTGTTGTTGCTGTTGGTTGTGCTAGTTGTTTAGCTTCAGTTTAGAAGTTCAAAATCAAATACAAACATAGACATAGAGAGAGTGAGAGAGAGAGAGAGAGAGAGAGAGAGAGAGTAGTGCCACCGTGCGAACGAACGAACTAGTGAGCGAGCTAGCGAGTTAGCCAATTGGGAGAGATGGAGGTAGAACAACTCTGGCGACAAGTGCAGGCGAGCTTCAAGGTAAAAAGCTTCGTAGTGGCCGTCGCAGTTGATGCCTAAGTTAACGACGCGTCGCACTGAGTGCAAGATCAACTGAACCGAATTCGGCCAAAAAGCCGAATAAACCGGAGAATCAAGGGAGCCAGAGAGAGACGGAGACAGGGAGAGATTAAACGTAAACGTTCGAGGGAACTGCTAGTAAAGTACTTCAAAAAGCACTGTACATTGCATATAAGCAACGGTAAATGCATACTATGCCAAAGAGATGTCGGCTGTTCCGAAACATTAATTGGCACTATACCTAAATTTGAGTTCTTTAGCCGGCCAGTCAAAATGCTGGCCAAAAGTGTAAATAATTATGTAATTATATTCATCTAGAATGTCTCCCCTCCCTCAGAGCTAAGGTATAAAGGCTATAATATGGTCAATAACTAAAAAGTCCAAGTAAGCCTAATATGGCAATTAATTTGCAATTTCCAATGGGACAACATATCCCTACATTTCAAGGATCACAAGAAATTCCAATTTGAATCCCGATTTAGTGAGTGGTAAGCGAGGCTGAAGCTGAACAAAAATATCATGGCATGTTTTTCCATCCTTGACTGCTTTTTTCCACATAAGGTGATTTTCTTCTTTTGTAGACATTTGTATGTATGTACCTAAATGGAAATCTAAAATTAACACACACAAAGAAGAAACATAAGTTCACTGAATGCGGACACACATGTTTCATTTAACTAGTCTTATATACCTCTCTCTACACTCAATAGATTTACTATTGAGGGACGGATTTAGAGAAGTGAAGACTTTTGAGCTGACAAGGAGTTGCGAACCTTTTCGAAATATATTCGACATTTTTTTAATTAGCCTACTACCTACGGTCGAGAACACTGTCAACACAATGTGTGCTAGCCAAGAAAAATGGTCTGCGGCCTGCTCATTTGCTAAAAAAGTTATGGACACTCTTCGCCGCCTGGAGAGGCAGCGAAACGCTTGAGGGGCATGAGGCCCGCCTTTTAAGCCTGCGAAGCAATACCCCCCGGCAGTCCCGCAGGTTAAATTGGCACCCAATACTTCTTCTCTTCCACTTCTACCTTTTCCACACTATACCCTTTCATCTTAATCTAACTTTGTTATACTATCGTTGTTAAATAAATGAATTAAAAAAAAAAAAAAACACACACACACAATCTGTTCAGAATGGACCAAACAATCAAGCAAGTGAGAGCAAGGGGCGTAAGATCTTTTTGGCTAGCCAAGCATCAAGTGTGGCGACTAGAAAAATAGTAAGAGATAAAATGAAGAAATCGACCAGCAGCAGCTGCTGCTGCTGCAACGTTAGCGGCAGCAGAGCAACGACGACAAGAACATTAAGAAAACACGTTTTAGCCAAGAACAAGACCAAGACCATGAGTTTAGTTAGAGCCAAGAGTTACATATCCAAGAGAGTCGAGCGAGTCGGCGAGCATTTGACACACTGACCCAATTCCCGGTTTCGATTTTCTGGTTTTTCCTACAGAATACACGTTTTCCGCTGGATGCTCACATGTATACACACACACACACACAGGTACACTTGTGCCACCTCCTACCACCCCATAACCACCAACACACACACACACACACACACACACACACACACACACACACACAGAGACACATAACGTCACTTCCCTTTCTTCTTGACTTGACTCACATTCTGATGCTTAAGCAAACGAGTTGCAGGCAACAAAGAATTTTCGCCAGGCATTTTTAAATTTGTTTTTCCCCCTCCCTTTATAGAGAGTCCATGTGACATTTACTATTCAATCGGGAAGACCCGTTACTGCCCACCCACACCCCATCAACTTACCGTTAGCAGGCGCTTTTGTCGTCCTCGAGATGATGAAATAAGACGATAGATTTTCTGATTCTGGTGGTTCTTCTTCTGCTTGGACAGTTTTTTCTTGTTGGATAGTTCCCGCTATTTCGCCTGGTCTCCTCTTGCTGTGATAACGTTTGCCTTTGAATTTAGTTTGTTTTTTGGTTCTCTTCTATGGTGATATTGTTGTTGTTGCTCTCCCACACCAATCAGCAGCACCTCGGCGAGTTCTGGCTTTTGTTGTTGTTATGGAGGACAACGGATAGATAAAAGAGCTGGATACGAATACTTATTGCACGAGAAAGGGCGGACACGGATACAGAGCGCGTTTAGGCGAATTATTTCACGGGTGAAACAAATGAAAACAAAAAGCACAAATGAATTATTGTGAATTGGTTAAATCCAATTTTTGGTAATTTTTTGATTTTTCTTTCTTTTTTTATTGGCCGTCGGGTTGGTGTCGGGTTTTTTTTTTTTTGATTAGATTTGCGTTTTGTATTATTTTGTTGTGTTCCGATTTTGCTTTGAAGGAATTATGCTTTTTTATTTATATTTTTTTATTAGAACATATATTTTATTTTTTAATATATTTATTTTGCACTAGAGAACTTACTGCCTACGAATCACAATTATAAATGAGTATATCGATGCCCCCCTTCACCTGAAAAACTTCCTGTTATAGATCAAAAACACAGCGCCGCCTATTCTCAATAAAAATTTTGCTTGAATTCCTGGTTTTTGATTACATTCAAAATGTCCTGCTAAATGAGTGAAAAAGTTATATTTGCTTGTTAGTTCTCTTTATATTTAGTTTCTCTCTGATTTAACAACCAACATAAAAAAAATAAATGTTTTTGTACACACACACGCGGCAGCGGCGAGAAAGTAGAAAAGAATTTTCCCTATTTTCCGGCAGCGGCTTTTCCTCTTACATGAGCTAAATTTGAATGAAGAATTTAACAGTGGCCTGGCCGTTATGAGCAGCAGCAGCGCTGTTATCTATGTCTGTCAAGTTACTACACTGTTAAACTCGAGTTAGCGACAGTGTTGTGTTGTTGGCGCCATATAATAGTATGTAAAACGTTTCACAACACTACATGCAGCAACTATTTCGCCGGCAAAAGGTACCCCCACATGAATGGATTTTTCTTGAAAACGTTACTAGGAATTTTGAATAAAATTACCCAAACATATTCCAGAAAGTCATACCTAAATTCTGGCATTCAGCCGATACCATATAGGCGAGTTTTTGCCCAACAAAGTCAACCCATTTTTTCACTCATTTTGTGAGGAGCGAAATGACACATACTGAGTGGCGAATTGAAAAAACAGCTGGGCCAATTGACATTAAAAAAAATTTGGCGGCAAAAGGTACCCCCACATGAATGAATTTTTCTCGAAAACGTTACGAGGAATTTCAATGAAACTTTCTCAACATATTCCAGAAAGTCATTCCTAAATTCTGGCATTCAATCTTCATTGAGCCGTTGCAGTATATTGGAGCTATACGAAAACGAAAAAAGGAGAAATTGTAAATACTTGGAATGCTTAAAAAACCTCAACATTGAACTAAAACAAAAATTTCATCTATTCTCAATAATTCTATACTTTATTTCTTTCAAAAAAGTTTATAAATAGCTGAAAAATTAAAAAATAAAAATGCAAAAAAGTTAACAGAGGACCGTCGCTAACTTCTAATACCATTTTTTTTTAATGTTTAGTATTAATTTAAAACATTCTATTTATATAACATTTTGCTTATTATATGAATTGCCATATTTACAATTTTTAAATCAGCTGATGCTGATAATTTGAATGTAACTGTTAAATTATTCTTATCTAACGTGAATGCCATAAGTGTTGGTTAAAATCAGGGATGCGTAAGTAGTTTGATACAGTAGTTCGCGAAACTATCAGATGTTATTGGACAATAAAATATATTTGAAAGAAATAGTCTACATTGTACAAATAATTAAGCATTTATTAAATCATTAGGTACCACAAATAAGGTAAATATTTTTAATGAACTTTCTTTTAGTTGCCAATGAACTGGATCGTTTTGCACTCGCCTTCAGCCCTGGTTAAGTATTATTGATTTCTACTTGTTGATTAAAACAACAACGATTGGGCTAATTTGTTGTTTTCGAAAAGTTCCAAATCTAAAATAAATTCCGATTACCGGTAGAACAGGTCTTGCCAAGTAACTACCTAGTGGTTAATACCCGACTCGTTGCATCGGTCAAAGCTCTCTCGCTCTTGCTCTTGCCCATTAATACATCTTGAATCACAGCTTAGACGACTTAGCGTTTGTTTTCGCTTCCAAGTTGAATTCTCATTTCAATTCGAACCATTAAACTGGCAGCACAGGCTCGTACAATCATGTTCGCAGGTCGCGTCGTAATCTATGGTGGGAAAGGGGCATTGGGCTCCGCGTGCGTCGATCACTTTAAAGCCAACAATTATGTGAGTAACCGTTAAAGCCAAAACACAATGCAGTAACCTTTCACTTTACAATTAACAATTAAACAATGATTCATTTCATTCCATTTTCATTTTCGAACGACCCTCAGTGGGTAGGCAGCATTGATTTGAGTGAAAACGAGAAGGCCGATGTCAGTATTGTGGTGCCACGCGATGCCAGTTGGCCGGACCAAGAATCGGCGGTGGTCAGCAAAGTGGGTGACTCTCTGAATGGCCAGAAACTGGATGCTGTTATCTGTGTGGCCGGCGGTTGGGCTGGCGGCAATGCCGAAAAGGATTTGGCCAAGAATGCCGATCTAATGTGGCGACAGAGCGTATGGACTTCAAGCATTTCAGCAGCTGTAGCTGCCCATCACTTAAAGGACGGTGGACTGTTGGCTCTAACTGGAGCAAAGCCAGCTCTGGAGGGTACTCCCGGCATGATTGGCTATGGCATGGCCAAGGCGGCCGTTCATCAGCTAACTCGTTCGCTGGGTGCTGAGAAATCCGGTTTGCCAACTGGTTCACTTGTTGTATCCATTCTTCCCGTCACTCTTGATACCCCAATGAATCGCAAATGGATGCCCAAAGCGGACTTTGGCACATGGACACCCTTGACAGAGGTGGCCCAGCTCTTCGATAAATGGACCAAAAATGAGGAGAGACCCAAAACTGGATCTCTACTACAATTGATTACCAAGAATGGCATTACTGAGCTCATTGCAGCGGAATAAAACCATACATAAAGAATTGACTTGGCGCTTGTACATAAACCTCCACATCTGAATAAATAAATCGAATCGTTTTAGCGGTCTTTCAAATCGTTTAATGGATAACCTTTTGATCTCTTTTTCCATCGCATAGCTCTGCCCCTCCGTCTCTTTATCTCTTTCAGTGCGGCACTTAGTAAAAACTATGTATTTATTCATTTCTTTTTCTTCATAATCTTCATAAACAAAACCATGCCTGCAACGAAAAAGTAAATCGAATTATAATTAGATCGTTTCGACGGTTTGGGGAATTACCTAGATCTTAAAAGTTTGGATTACTTACTATGACTTTACCTCTGACTCAGTATTCAATGGAAACTGTTTTAAATCTTATTAAATGCAGACTTAATTGTGGCCAAAAGTGTTTTGGGGTATATATGTATATAGCTAGTAGGTACTAGTTTTTATTTGTACAGATTATCCCCGTATATACATATTCGAAAGTATTTGTAATAATCATTATTTCGAAAATCAAATGCATGCTCATATTAATATTGGGTTAAATGGCTTAACATGATGAACAAGTTCAGTTACTGACTCACTCTCACTCATTTTATTGTTCACTGACTCATTTGTTCAGTTCTTGAATGACTTATTTATTTAATTCTTATCTTTTTCATCATTCCTCTTTAAGCTAAATACAGGGTTTAGCTAAAACTTTTGGCGATTTTGAGATTTGTGTATGCAAATCAAATCGGTTTCTGAATATATCTATATCAATTGGTTCATATATGTATATACCTACGAAAGTCTAAGCTTCCCAAGGCTCTCCTCGAGACATAATGAGTCAATGGACAAATAAACAAGTGAATCAGTCAAAAATTATAAAATTTAGTGAACATACTCACTCACTCTCTAAGGGGAGTTGCTCATTATCAGTTAAATTTGAAGTTATTATGAAAGGGAAAGAGATGGCATAGCATCTCTTATGAAAATGAATGAGATGGCATGCGTTCGGACCTGAATGAGCCACAGAGCATACTTAAAAGCGCTTTGTCTCCTTTCCATAAACTTGTAATCATTTTAATGATAGTAATCCTACAGCTTCAACCCTATCCTAATTCAAACCATTAAACTATGAACTAGACCAAGGGAACAGCATCAGTTCGCATGGCCCTGTGATCTTTACCTACCTATAAAAGTAAGTACTACAAATCCAATCATAAGCCAAAGGGAACATTTGTAGGCGTTGCGTGAATGATGCTCCAATTTCTCAGCCTCTTTGCCCAATGAATTGATATTGCGATCGGCCATTCCTGTGGAAAGCGATACAACTTCTGTGTCCTTGCGTATTATCCGATTGGCAGCCTCTGTTTGCTCTTTCAGATTACGTGTCAGCGATAGCATATGCTCTGTAATCTTGGTCTGGGCATTATTGTAATACTTGACAGCCTCGTTCATGTTGTCACCGCTGACACCAGCGGCATTAGCAGCAGCAGCCGCAGCACTGGTGGATGCAGAGCCATGCTCATCAGGGCCACGTCTCCGCCGGACAGCACCGCCGTCTAAATAACGTATTGTCATGATAATTGAGCTCCATAAATTTCTCTTGGATTGTCTCACCCTGTAGCAGATCCTTTCGTAGATCGTTGTATTGCTTGGTGTTTTGTAGTTGTCGCATTTCCTTTACGGCATTTTCGCCAGCATCTTCGGCTCCTTTTGGCGTTGCTATCGTCGTCTTGTCCGTATAGCCAGTGGCCAGTTTAAGGGCTTGTAAGCGTTCTGCATAGCTAGAGATTTTCGATGCACTTTGGTCATCGTCCATCGCCGCCTAAGTGTGACACAATTCATTAATCAAAAGTCTCCTGATCATGGTTCAAATTTTAAATATATACATAGTAGTTGCAATAGGTGTTTACAGCTTGCAACGACAGGTGGCGTTTTGCAATTGTAACAACAACAACAGCAACAGCCAACAAAAACAACTTACAAGTTCTGTGACCATTGTATCTAGGGATTTTATGAATTTCTGCAGGCGCCAAAAGTTCTCCGCATTTTTGGCCAAGTCCTCGCAATTGGCCAATAGTGTGCGAATATTTACATTTAATTTCGTGACCATTTTCAAGGGGGAAACATTAAACAACAACCACAAACACAAAAACAACAACAACAAATCAACAACAGGGCAAAAAATAAAAAAAGATTGACTTTCGATAAATTTATGCGGGCGATAGATTTATCGATAAGTACCTACGCTTTTATGACACAACTCATGATTAGTGTTGGAAAACACAGCACTTTAACTTGCATGCTAGCAGTCGAAATTATTATGTATTCGACCATCTAAGCATGCTAATGCTAGTTCTGTGACTTAAATAAACTATAAAATTTCCTAATTGGCTAACAACAGATTGTTAATGTTAAAAAACATATTGAAATTAATCTAGGTTTGAGATGTTTCACCAATTTTTTTCTTTCATATTTATATATTTTTTCAATATACAGTTAATTGCACGCAACTAATGGAATAATTATTTGGCCTCTCTGCCTCTTTTTCGTTCAATTTGTATTTTATGAATTTTCATTTGTTAACTCGTTCCAATTCGGAACTAGTATCCGTTTGCACCGGGTTTTAAACAGTTATGGTTCGTGTATTGGGTTCCTGTTTAATTTATATAGTTGTATTGCCTACTTTTAGGATCGATTCAGTTATCTTAAATTATTGGTTTACTTTTTGGCTAACTGCCATAAATCTTATCAAACGCCCTTGCCCCGTATATATCATTAATTAACCATATCAATACTTAAACCCTATTGATAACCGAAAATGTTCGTTATCACTAAGCAAAAGGCACAAAATATTTTGTGTATTTGTTGTTGCTGCTGCTGTTGTTGTTGTTGTTGTTGTTGTTGTGACTTGAGAGGGTATTTTTGTTTTTAGGCACCTGATCCGGTGGCTGGTAGCAAAGTAAGTTTAGTTATTTCTGGACTCGTGGCGCATGCCAAGGCAGTGCCAGCTGATAGTTGACATCTCTAAGCCATTTGTTGGGCCCAAACAAATCCAGACGTCGACTCAGAGCGCATGTGTAGGATGAGGATATGAATGAATGAAAACAGTACCAAAATCTCACACTCTCTCTCTCTCTCTCTTTGAGTCGGTCGCTTGGACTCAGCTCTCTCTCTGTTTCTCTCGCGCAGCTGGCGAGAGAATTTCTCGCATAAATGTGAAAATCGAAATCAATAAGAGTAAGCGACGAAAGGGACAAATCGGAACCATCATTAACGGACAAAATGTAAAAATTCACAATTGTGGAAAAGCCATAAATAAAGCAACAAAAAGAAGGAAAAAAGAATTGACAAAAAGCACAAGAACAGAAGGAAGATTTAACTCAACTATATCCCCACGGGCAATGTCCAAGAAAAGTGTTAGACAAATTCTCATATTTTGTTATCTCAAATAGATAAACTCATCTCGGTCGCGAAAAAAAAGACTTAAGCTAGCTACCGTGAAATCAAGAAATCGATATAATAAAAAAAAAAACACTTGAACAAGTCGGGAGGGGTAAAGGGGAACTTTGGTTTGCCAACTGCGTGGGACAAATTTATGAAAATTTGTGTATTAAAAAAATATATTTTTTTCTTTGTCGATTTCCTTGTGTAGTTTATGTCTCTCGTTTGGATATGCTAGTAAATTGTTCTCATTACATAAGTTCGTTCCAGTTACACAGCTCAGTGCGTGTATGTGTGTGTGTGTGTGTGTGTGTGTGTGTGTGTCAGTGTGTTATGACCATAGTAAATTCATTTAAATTAAGAACCTCACCCCTATCCACTTTACCCTAATCATCAACATTCACTAGAGTGAATTTGTTTCATTCTTTCTGCTCTCATTTTCCAGTTTTGTTTGTTTGTGGTAATGTAAGGAAAAGCCCACCTCCATAAGAAAGCCAAGTTGAGAACGTTGAAAACGTAGATTATAGAATTCATTTGCTAGTGCACAGAGAACTTATCTCTCAGAGCCAACAAAATGCAGCCACCGCCACGTAAGGTAAAAAAAAGAACAATACATAAATATATTCATAATCAGGAAGGATATATGTATGTATGTACATAATAACTGAATGCTTATCTATCTATATTTCCAACTATCTGCAGGGTAACTATGTAAAGTTCCTTAAGAATTTGCATACAGAGCAGGTGGCCAAGTTGCAGTTAAAGAATCAACATGAATGCGATCTGCTGGAAGATATACGTCAATTTACCATCAAGCGTTCGGCCATTGAGAAATCATACAGTGAGGCCTTACTCAAGATATCGTCGCAGTATCTTAATAAGAAGATACCCAATATACCGGACATTAAAATGGAGGGCATGGAGGAGCGTTGGTAATACTACGATAAGTTTTCTTACATGTATTTTCTTTATTGCTTTCTTTTCGGACGATTCTAGGAACATGTGGAGCGTTTGGCGCACTGTTCTCGAGGAGAACGAAAAGCTAGCACGTGCCCGTTTGGCTGCCATTGAGGTGTTCCAGCAGCAAATTGCGGATGAGGCCAAAGTTTTGAGAGACTATAAATTGGCCATTGCGAAGCGTTCGCTATCGGGCATTGTTAATGTCCAAAAGGAGCTGCATCTGAGTGTCGGCGATGTGGATAAGACCAAGAAATCTTATTTCGATGAGGAGCACTGTGCCCACGATGTACGGGACAAGGCACGCGATATTGAGGAGAAGTTGAAAAAGAAAAAGGGCTCGTTCTTTCAATCGATCACGTCGCTGCAGAAGAATAGCGCACGGGTCACTTCCCGCAAGGAATTGCTTGAGGAGAAATCATCGGGAGCCAGAAATGATTACATTTTGAGCCTGGCGGCGGCCAATGCTCATCAGAATCGTTATTTCACTGTTGACCTACAGACAACAATGACCACCATGGAGAATTATGTATTTGAGCGAGTTGCCGAATATCTCATGTTAATGGGGTGAGTTTAGATAAATAATTGCGGACATTTTCCCCCTAAAGTATGCATTAGAATGTAGAAAGATGCACTTTTGAAAAACAATTAACAATTGTCTTAAGCTGGTTGATTAAATTAACTTTTCCCCTTGTTATTGGTTTTTCTTCCCATGCACAGACGCACAGAGCTATTGACCTGCTCGGCCACACAGAACAGTTTTGGCAAGATCCGTGACCAGGCCCAGCAGTTGACACGGGAATACAATCTGCAGTGCTGCTATCTATTCTATCCGGTGCTCAAGCAGCACATTCAATACGATTTCGAGGCATGCGACAATGATCCAGTGAGAAAGGTAACCACTGAGCATGATTCGGCTGCCGAGACTCTCACCAAAGAGGCAAAAAATTTGGCCGGACGTGTGGTTAAGGAGAATGCCTCGATAAGAGAGAATGCCAAGAAATTGGCATTGTGCCAGTCATTGCGTGACTCTGGTCAACGCAGCGATCCCAATGATCCAAATGGACCCGATTTGGATACAAAGATCGAAGAGTTCCGCGATCAAATACGTCGCTCGGAAACAGAAAAGGCCAAGGCGGAGGCATGCTTGCAGTGCCTACGTGATGGCGGCATTAATGTGGACGAATGGGTCCAGGAGGCTGAAATTATGGGTGTGCAGGAGTTGACACGTTCGGCCAGCTCCATATCGATGCGCACGGATGCTTCGGGTCAGGGCGAGAATCCCAGTTCCGATTCATTCTATGACAGTGACAAGGAGGAGACCGCTGTAGCGGCAGGAGCAGCAACCGCATCCCAGGCAAAGGCAAACAAGCAGGAGCAGCAATTGTCACGGGATCGGACATTTAGCGACAGCGATGACGATACCGAGGAGAGGGCAACACCAGCAGCATCTGGAGCTTCAGCGTCCGCAGCAGCATCTGCTGCTGCCATGTCGAGTGCTGGAGGTGCAACCGGTGGCTGGGACGATCCCACCGAGGTAAATTGGGGGGCCGAAGACGATGATGACAAGGACGAACCGATTGTACCCGAGCCCAAGGAGGCCATCTTCAAGTGCACTGCACTTTATAGCTATACGGCAAGTACAAACAATCGAAAAAACCTACGAAAGAAACCCTACAGCAATGTATAAACTGGGCTAAGGACTTTATCTAACGTTTCAGGCTCAAAATCCCGATGAGCTGACTATTGTGGAGAACGAACAATTGGAGGTGGTCGGCGAGGGTGACGGCGATGGATGGCTTAGGGCTCGCAACTATCGCGGCGAAGAGGGCTATGTGCCGCACAATTATCTGGATATCGATCAGGAAGCGGCCGGCGTGGCCGCCTTTAATGGTAGTTCAGGCAATCAATTGCGATCACAAATCTCATTCTCATCTGTCGATTATACTGTTGACACTGAAGATCAAACGGTGGACTCGATGCAATCGCCCGATCAGGTGTCGGTCATAATGGCACCGCAAAAGCGCATTAAATCGGATGTGGAATGGTGCATAGCTCTCTATGACTACGATGCCACCGCCGAGGATGAGCTGACTTTCGAGGAGGGTGACAAGATCAAGATTATCACAAAGACGGCCCACGGTGTTGACGACGGCTGGTGGGAGGGTGAATTGGATGGTAAATTTGGTAATTTCCCATCTCTGGTCGTTGAGGAATGCGATGAATTGGGGGAACCGTTGAGCGAAGGTGGCGATGAGTCCCCACCGCCAACAGCACCGCCAACATTTGCCCTGCCCCCAGCTCCAGCTCTACCGCCAGAGTATGCCCATGAATTGGAATTGGAATTGACGGAGGATATGTTTGGATCGCAGGATACGGCAGGTAAATATTCTCACACTATTGTCTATTTTAGAGAACTCTTTACTCCTCTCTTTCTTTGCGTCTTGATTTAGATGAGGATAGCGGTTATATTCCAAATGGCGCTGCTGCAGCTCCGAGTATGCCTCCGCCAGGTAAATGTCTATAACATTGTTACTTTTTTGACATCCATTCCTACACTCTTTCCACCTACCTCCCCTACTCCCCACCAAAAAAAAAAAAAAAACAAAACTATCTTTCTTTCTCTTTCTCTCTAACTATCTACTTATTTATATATATATATACATATATCACTCAATATCGATTCCTTTAGTACCTATTTCAAATTTTCAAAAACCAACAAAAACAAAAAAAAAAAAAAAATCTTTGTTATTACCTGCTTCTATATTCTCTAGAGGTAAACTTATTCTCCAAAGTGCAGCTCGTCTAACTACTACTAACCACCTACTCTACCACCAATCAATCAATCAATCAATCCACCACCAATCACCACCTACCACCACTGTAACTACTCTCCACTCTAATCTCCAGTAAATGTGCTAAACTACTACTGTTCTACTAAAAAAAAAACAAAAAATTGAAAGAAAACCAAAAAAGTTGAAACAGAAGCAAGAACTAAATTACAACTAATTTTTTACAGTGTTCTTTAGGCTGCTTAACCAACCAAAGTGTGTGTGTGTGTGTCGTATCGGTGTCGGTGTTTTTTGCCTCTTCGATATGTTTTTTTTTATATATGTATATGTCCATTTTGGTTTTTTTGCTTCTCTTTTTTCTATATTATCTTCTTGATCTCTTTGATCTTTCTATCACTCTCTGATTTTGCAGTTTTTTGATATTTATGTATGTATTATACAATTTTCTATATTATTTAACATATACCATATAATCAGTATATAAGATTTGGTGTGTTTCCAACAAGTAAACTTTGTTAAACTGTATTTCTTCGATTTTCTGCTAAATTGTTTACTTTGTGTGTCTACATGCATATTTTGATTTCTCTCTATCCCCCCCAGACTAACTCACAATTCTCTCTCTCTCTCTCTCTCTCTATCTCTCTCTCTCTCACGGTGTAATTATGTGTTTCATTTGTGTATTTTTCAAATAATTTCTAGGGCAAACGCAATCTCTAACAACTGCCAAGAATGGTAATTTTATACGGCTCTTAGTTTTCTTTTCTTCCCCCTCCACATCTTGTATTTGTTAAAGGGAATAGATCGTTTTATTGAAGCATGCCAAGCTAATTTCTAACAGTTACTTATTAAGTTTCCTTTTATTGTATTATATATTACGATTTTACGATTTTGAACCTAATTTAACCCTTTATGAAGTTGGAAATTATTTCATCTCAGTCGTTTCCATTTTATAGTATAGTCAATTGAATATATTGAGATTAAATTAAACTAAAAAAAGTCTGGGATCTGGGTTTAGCTCGATCACACTTTATGTTTCGGAGCTATAAGTTACGCTTATAATTTTATTATTGAAAAACTTTGAAAATTCTTGAATTGAGGACAACTAAATCAAATCAAAAAAATATTACAATTAGGCCAGTTGCCAGATCCCTCCCCTGCTACGCCCTTGAATATATATACATATATACCTGTATATTAGCTTTATATGTTGGAGGAGAAGAAATATGTCGTACCTATCTTTTAGCTTTTCTTGCTTTTGCTTTATTTTTGTCATCTGAAAGTAAAAGAAGCAGAATAAATTTACAAATGAAATATATGTATTAACCCTGGGGCAAGAGTACGTGCCTAGGACCTAAAATAGAGAAAAGTCGCCCCTTAAAGTAGACAAACAATATTAGTTTCTGGGACTCTTGCATATTGAATACTTTCGGGGGCGAAATTATCCCCCACTTCACATTGTGCACTACAATATGGAGAAAATTGGAGACATTTTTTTTGCTCCATATCGACACAACGCGATATTCTGTTGACTACGAGTTTGTTTATTTTATGTTGCTCAAAGCACAGAGCAACAATTGATAAAGGATTAAACGGGGAATTGTTATTACCGAAATATGAAAGAAAAGAGAAATGAGGGAGAGAGAGAGGAAAGAGCTTAGAAATTTTAATAGAAGGGAAAGCAAAAAGAAAACCTAAAAACACGAGCTGCTAATAGAAAGATTTGGGATTGACTACTTTGCGGTGTTAGGTCATCGTAACTTGAGAATCATTATAAATGATTCTGCTCAAGTTATCTCGCTCGACTATGTGTATGTTGGACTAAGATTATAAAAGTGAGGACAACATTGCATCCATCAAGGATTCAATAGTTGAGATGATGACATTAAAACTATTAGATTTAAGATAGATAAGAGTTAACATAAAAACCAGAGGGCCGGGGCTAACTTCGACCGCGTCAAAGTTTGTATACCCTTGCATCTAAGGCTATAGCCATCAAAGGAAAAAACGTTTTATCTAAAAAGGCTAATATTTCCGAAAGAACGGCCTTCAAACTTAGCATAGGGAATAACGTAGATATTGATCAAAGTCACTGTTTTCCACCGAGAGCTATATGATAGAGTCACCCGATCTTTATCAAATTCGGCATAGTCATTAACAGATATATTAAACTAACAAATGTTGAAAGCAATCGCATCAAAAGTAACGAAGTTATTGACAAAAGTCACTGTTTTTGACCGATCGTTCCTATGGGAGCTATATGATATAGCCACCAGATCTTGATCAAATTTGGCACAGTAATTTATAGGTGTAATAGACTGACCAATATTAAATTTCATAATAGCTGAGAAAATAACGAAGTTATTGAGAAAAGTCACTGTTCGTGACTTTGCCGTTTGTATGGGAGCTATACGATATAGAGGTTCGATCGGGTTGAATCCGAGATATACAAGCCTACATGCAAAATTTCAGCTCTGTAGCTCTAACGGCTTAGGAGGAGTTTGCGTCGATCCAGACGGACGGACGGACGGACATGGCTATTTGAACTCGTCTCGTCGTGCTGATCAAGATTATATATACTTTATATGGTCTGAGATGCTTCCTTCTATGCGTTGCACACTTCTGACCAAAATTAATATACCCTTTTTGCAAGGGTATAAAAAGAGAAAATAATACCACACTAAATCTTTTCCAGTTCTAAAGTGATTCAGTTTATGTACAATTACAAAAAATTTCTAACAATTAAAACGGCAGCCTAAAACGATATCTGATGATTAGGAATCTGGCTCAGTTATGAAAATCAAAATTCTGTTTTAGTCTAATCAATGCGTGTTAAAAGCTTCAAAGTGTAGCAAATGCCAAAAAAAATCTGCAATAGTGCACTGGAATCATTGGTATATTTTCTTCTTCAATACAGCAAAGTATTTAATGAAATATTTTATTTATATCCATGAATTGCTTTGAAAATAACTATGAATATGATAATGTTTCTGTATAATGACGACTTATTTTATTTATATTTTTGCCCAATCCTATGTAAATGTATAGTTTTCTGTCTATTGGCTTACAAGTTTCAGTGATTTTCTATACCTCATAGACGATAATTTCTTGTGGATTTGTGAATAGTTTTTGTATTTTCTTATAAAAAAGTCAAGAATTAAACAGTTTAAACATCTTTTTGGCCACCTTTCCAACCATTGTTGTCCTTTTCGCATGTGCGTGTGTGTGTGTACCTTTGTTTACCTACTTACTTCCATTTCCCCGTATCCTTTTGCCCTACTTCCTTCTATATTATGCTATAAATTCGAATTCTATACTCTAAATTGCATTAGTTTGTTTTAATTAGTTTTTTGTCTAATCGGGCATGCAACAAGAAGTTGAAAAGGTATCCTTGTAGTCCTACTTCACCGCTCCTAAAAATGATTACCACCATTTAATTAAGAGTATTCTTATATATTCTACTTAAAATATATATATATATGTATATTACGAAATAACTAACTTTCATAAATAACTGAAGAACTGAAAATTATGCTTTTGGTTTCGCAACGAAAATGAAATTATTCGTTTTCGGGCAAGAGAGATTAACTAAGTAAAGCAATTCCTATTCTCATTTTTATTTTAATGCATACTCATATTCAGTACTCATTCAAGAGCCTGGCATGGAGGTAAAGTATAGAAGGCTGTGGATTTGATATTATTATTAACTAATTCGTTGTCTTCGCTTCGCAGGACGATCTCAGTGATGATGGCAAGCCGCCCCCATCGTTGCCACCACCCCAATTGCCAAAGTCTGGAGCCGCTCCAGGAGCTACGGCTGCGGCGGGATCTGGTACAGGGGCTGCGGCAGCAGCAGCAGCAGCTGGCAACGCCAAAGTGAACTCAAATACATTGAATTTAGGTATGGCACAAATAATAGTTACCGCTGCAACCCCAATGGTTGAAGACGGTGCAGATAAATCTTTCCCACCAGTAGGAGAGAAGGAGGAACAGCAACAACCACAACCACAAGCCACCGCAAAGGATCAGCAAGCGGATAAAAAGCCAGAGATAGCGGCAAAACCATTGACCAAGAATACGGTCCCTAAAGAAGGTAGGAGACTGGTTAAAGAAAATAAACACTGACCAATTGTCCATAATTTCGTTAAACAGAGGATCAACAATCCTTTTCCGAGGGCACCGATTCAGCATCGGCCTCAGTTGATATACCAGTACTGCAGGAGGTCGACGATCCCTTCAATGAGAAATCGAATGCAGGAGCAGCTAAAAGCAAGGTCACATCAGCATCATCAGCTGGGGATGGCGGGGACAGTGGAGAAGGTTTCGAGGCTAATTTTGAGGCAAATTTCGATGCAAATTTTGATGATGCATTTGCTAATGCCGGCAGTGGAGGCGGAGGCGGAGGCGGCGGTGGAGGCGAACAATCTAACGATTTGGATCTAAATGGTCAAGTTCATCAAGAGCAAGAGCAGGACTTAACTCAAACTGGACAGGATCAGGAGCATATAGGAGAGGATATTGAGGCACCCAAACAGGTGGTCGGCGGTCGAGCTAGCATACCAGAGGAATTGGATTCAAATCAATTGGCACGTTTGCAAAATCTTAAAGAGTCGAATGCTTAGAATGGGCTAGGCTCACTCTCTCCTATCTCTGTCTCTATATATATATATATAAAAAAATAATACATTCACTGTTGATCGGCTACTTCAATGTTGATCTCTCTCTCTCTCTTTCTCTCTCTTTTTCTTTATTGTTTATATTTTTTAGGCACACGACCATGAGCATGATACATACAACTACTATATAGACTATAGCCACGGACAGTTATAAAGCGGAACACCCGGAACACCAATCCAAATAAACCCAAAATCAACACTCACCACTTAAACCGCAACCTACAATACCCATTTACACATGCCGACACCCACCCATCCACCCATCCACACACACACACACACACACACACACACACACACATATATATATTTAATTGGTTTATATATACCATGACTCAGACGGACAAAGCAAATGGCAAACGAAAATTAATTAGCTTTAATTGGTAACGATAAAAAAAAGATGAAAATTATGCAAAAACCTCAGTCGATTTCCTTTTCGAACAATTACAACGATTCCATACACACACACACACTCACAATAGCTTAGGCACTATATAGTCTATACCAACGATTCTACACACACATCATTTTTCCAGAGACTGCAAAAACAACTTAAATAAATATTTCTACAAAATGTTCAAAGTTTTTAGCACAAATCATTGGCAAAATCTTAGTCTTCAGGCATCTAAATCAACTTGCAAATCACTTTAGTCACTTTTCAATTGTTGACTTCGTTATGAGTGTGTCCTTCTAGCCAGCTGTTCTGTAAAGAACTGTTACAATTAAAAAATCAAATTTTAATCCGTTTCCCAACACTAAATGCCGATTCATATACAAGTTAACAACACTAAATTGTGTGCTTAATGGGCTTTAAGGCTTTAAATTTAAAAACTGAGCTCACTTAAATAAATTCTTTGACTCGATTAAGATACTGAACAAAACAAAATGCAGTTTAAAATATAAATTTATTTCTTTGATTTGTCTATATATCATATAAAGTATTAATTTGCAGTCTCTGGCACTTATAGTATATGAAAGATATATAAATATATATATATATAGAAGCTCAAGTTATTACATTTCATTAACCTCCCAACGACCCCTCCCATCATCATGGCTCAAATTGTGTACATCCATTAATATAGCAAAACAAAAAAAAACCAACTTCTCTGACTGCCTCTGGGTTTATACATAGTTAGACATCAACTGGGCCTTCTTAAGAACAACAAAACCACCATATATATATATATATATGATGCTTAGACGTATTTATAAAACCTATACTAATAATTATTAGTTTGTAATGTGTTATACATACAATCAAGCAGACATGTATCGGAACATACATATATATACATAGATTGTATTAAAAAACGTTTAAAATATGCAAAAGCAAAAGAAAGGAAAGACAAAATTATTGTATGTATTTATTTGATAGCACACACTCATACACGAATAATTATATCGTATCAGTGTCTCATTTGCTATCTACTATCTGAAATTTCTCTGAAACGGGTCTTCGAATATCAGCTACAAAGTGAAGCGATAATATGTATATATAAATAAGAAGTATTATAGCAGCAGCCAATTTTAAGTGTGCTTGATGAAGAACTGTTTGTGCCAGCCAAGTTAAAAAAGAAAACGAAAAAAAAAACCCTAAAACATAGAAAACGTTAAACGAAAGGTCGATCAAAAGCCGATTCGATCAGTTTCAGTTGATTTGTTTCTTATTTGTTTTTCGTTGCGTTTTCGGTTTTTTTTAGTGAAAGCTTTTGCCTATAGTAGATGATGATGATTAATCCTAATAACTAAAATGCCAGTACGTAAAATAATTAATTATTAAAACTTATTAATTGTTGTAATATTGTAACTGCAAAATGAAAAAGTCTGTAGTATAATTAGTTAAATGTTTTTTGTGTCCTAGTTAAATGAACTAAGTTGGTTAGTGTTGAATGGATTTCAATTCAATTCGACGCGACTACTCTAAATGAGATTTAATTTTGTGTCTGCAAATCAAACGAATAACGAATACGAATACAAATACGAATACTCAATATGAATAATCCTCACTCCCTTGCCCTTGTCCCTGTCACAATCCCCTACCCCTTTACACACACACCCACACGTACATAAATACATATATATAATGTTCAAATCCAACAAAAATTAAAGCAATTGGTAAACTTCATATTGTCATAGAAAAATAATTATAATGTATTAATTATATGATATTAACGTGAATAGTTATCGAACATATTATGAATGAGTATATAAGCCGCAAAATGTATTGTATGTAATTTGGCCACACGAGGTAATCAAAGTTTATTTCATATATTTAGCATAAACCAAAACAAATTTTTGTTCGACAAACAACTAACAAATAAATTTCCACTTAAAATCAACCAAAGAATTAAAAAAGTTAACATTATTTACCGCTCTTCTGCCAAGACTTGGGCTTTTGCCGGATCGAGGGTGCAACTTGGCAACTTTTGCCCCTAAAGTATGCAATAAACAGTCAAAAAATCAGCACATAAAGAAATTTTGGAAATTCAAAGTAAACATTGTTTCTCAAGCAATTTTCATATTACAAAATATATGAAAAGATACAAAGTTGTTGAGGACAACGAACATTATCCAGCATATAGAAAAAGTGTAACCAAAACTCATTAAATGAGACTAAAGAACAACAAATAAAATATAAAACTATCGAAACTTTTTAACTAGTTGTTTTTTTTTTCTGTCACAGAAAAAAGAGAGAGAGAAAGATTGAAAAAATGAGGACTAGACATATATACTAGACAGCTGCATGACTTCATTCACTTAACAAGTAAAATAGAGTATACTGGGATAGAATTGAATAGAGTGAGTGACAGACGCACAATGAGTGAGTGTGTATGAGTATTAGTATATTTTGGTACTCATACAAAGCAAATTGAATGACACTGAGTACTGACTGAATACTCAGTAAAACGGAGTGTCAAATTTGACACATCCAAAAACATTCGAGTTATCCAAGTATCAGGGTACATATTTTGTGTATTTATTTTCTTTGCATCGTTGAAACACAGCAGTCGCAAAAATGGAAGGAGGAAAAACTACCCAAAGTGAGAAAGTATGTAATTTAAAGCGTATTTTGTTGTTTTTGTTTTCGTTTGTTTTGTTATTGCTGTAGTCAAATATTGCATATATCTTTCTGCTTAGCTTGTGACCTGTCCATAAATGTTTTTTGTGTAATTTCTTTCAGATTTAATTTAGTTCAATTAAAATATACAGGTTGTTAAAAGAGCGGCGAGCACAAGAGAGATCCTTGCACAGGAAATAAAGGAGAATCTGCATTCTGGATTGTATAGCTTAATAGAAAAAAGGGGTCGAAGCGAAGTGTGGCAATTTTTCTCAAGAATAAAAAATTAAAATGGAGATGAGCTAGTTGAACTTGTAGCCTGCAAGATGTGTTTGTCAGTCTTGAAATTCACAGGTAGCACTTCAAATTTAACGAAGCATAAATGCTACATAGTCAGTGCCAGCAAAACTCAAAAATCTTCCCCGGTTGATGTGAGTTCAGAAACTAAACAGGAAGGCGTAGCTGTTGCCACTGAATGGGTTGTGAAGAACTGCCGCCCATTAAAAATTATAGCAGATTCCGGACTAAACAAATTTGCATCATTTTTAATTAATGTTGGTGCAACTTATGGTCCAAATGTAGACGTGGATAAATTGTTACCACATCCAACAACAGTTTCCCGGAACATAGCAGCAATATTTGACTCGCACTTTGTTCCAATAAAAGAGGAAATTGTTAAATACAAAGTTTTTGGATACGCAATCACTAGCGATATATGGACAGATAACTTTTTAAAAGATTCATATTTATCGTGCACTGTGCATTATGTAAAGGAAGGAGTACTTGTTGATAGACTCATGGCCATGAAATCAATGAAAGGAATGTCCTTTTTTGACATTCATGCAGATGTCTAATTTTGTACACATTTTCAGTTCAGTGTCGGATTAAGCCAGGGCAGGGCTTGTAGCAATCATAAATACAAAATCTACGGTTTCTGGGTGAATAGGGATTCCCGGAGAGAAGGAAAATAACCCAGTCTTCATTCGTTGAATTCAAAATATGAACTGATTTTATTGAAAAAATTGTTGTATATATGCATAAATGAACTTTTAGAATCTAGGCTCGATACTCGAGGCGACAAATGTTCTTAAAAATGCTTATTCTAATGCCCCACGTCTTCGGGGTTGAAAATTTGTTTATATTTCATGCTCAGCGTTTGGCGACTTGATAATTCGTCGTTGTGGTCTTAAGTGTTAAGTGTCGACAGACTGCGGATGCATGTGTGTTTGGTTTTAAGCAATAATTGTCATATGAAGTTTATGACTTACTTTTGTTTATGTTTCGATTTGTATATTTCTTTGGTCAATCTGATTTGAAGCCATTTCAGCTGACCACGATGTTTAATCTTAAACACTGGGTTTTTAAGGAAAATTAGAAAACCACTTTCAGTGTGAAAGTTAGGATATGAATGAAAATCAATAATAAAAACCAGAATACTTACAAAGAGAATTTATTCATCATAAATCTTGGTTCATTTGTAACCGATTTTAAAAAGTTATATCTCAACTTAATTAGTTTTCGATATTTAAATGCATATTAAAAGATTTCATTCTAGCTTGAAAATAAAAATTTTCATTTCTCAAATACTCTCAGAATCGGCTTAGTTTTGAACTTCAATACATTGGTGTTCATTGGAATATTTTGCTGTCCTTTGACATTGAACCTTGATAATTAGCGTGACTTATATTACAATTTAAAATTAGATCTAAAAGCATTAAAGCGTTTAAAATTTACCAATGTTATCAAATGATCACTGTACTCAGTGAAACATATTAATAATATTACAAACATCTTGTATCACTTTGTCACAATATTTATGTATACAACATTCAAGTGCCATGCCTCTTAAGTAACATGACCACCCATGAGTCCATGGCGCTGGACATTGCTGAGTCGGCAGAATTAACACGCGCGACCACGCTGGTCCAATATGCAATACGATACATCCTCAATCTCCCGCTGCAGCGGCACATATATATTCTTATGTATACATTTACACATTTATACATTTATACATACGCAGATCGCTCCTCTGCGGGCGTCACTAGCAGCGCAGCTACGCGGTCTTAGCTGTACTTGACCATTGTTATAGAATTAAGAATCATTGAATAAATCCAGCTCAAACTGCTAAGACCTACTTGAGTGACTTGGAGAAAAGATACAACAGAAAAGCTGAATTTGGAGGAATAAGGGTGCATTGGAGGAGTAAAGAAGCAAACAGAGATAAAAGGCCAATCGTATTCTGAGTGAGTAGAGTGTGAAAGATGGCAAAAAGAGGTGGAGTGCAAAACAAAATAAAGAAAAGAATAGTCCACGTTAAGTGGCTATTATATTCCAATCAAGCACCACCTCCATCGGCAGTAGCAAAAAAACTACAGGAAGAACTTGACTTTTTAGAGTCATTAAAAACAAGCAACAAGCCAGACTCTCACTCTCGCTCAGATATACCTATATTGAAAGTCATCGACATTGATACGAAAACTCCTCCAAAGGAAGTACCACTTCCAAAAGAGGAGAAGAAGTGTCCCCGAGATTGCCCAGGACCACTGTATTCACCATACTGTGAATACACATGCATGAGAAGAACTGGTACCGCCTGAGCCAGAGACAACAAGTGTGAAAGACAGGCCGCCTTTTACGCCATCGATGGAGCATCAGCGTGCCAATCTGCGACGACCAGCTGAAGATGAATCCAGAAACAAAGTGTAATTTAAATTGCTTAAAAACAATTTTTTTTAAATTTATTGTGTAATCTGTATGCTTTATACAATACATATGCGCTCATAATTATTACAATTTGATTTTTATTTATTACGTTTGCAGTGGAGTCCACTGTCTTTCTATTAGTCCCATATAAGGTACATGAAATATATCATCAAACTTGCTGATTGTGTTATCAAACATTAAAGAGACAAATTTTTGAAGAAAAATTTCCTTTTACATGACCCTACCTAATGGTTCGCATAGCTTTACAGGCTATATTGCTATCTGGCATATCGCATGGTAATGATTCTGAAAGTTATAATCTTTTGTGCATTTTTCAGTTTGTCATTAACATATTTTGCTGTAAATGAATGAATGATAAATAGAGCTTTCAACCTCTGAAAGCGCGAACAATTTGCTAAACCTGCGGCACTGATGTCAACTATCGTAGATGACTTTAAACACATCAAGAAGTTTGCATCTTAACAACTAATTGGATTTTCATAGCATCCTTTTTTGGGATCAAGAATTATTTCACCTGAAATTACGAACTTTTTAAAAATGATTTCGAATCTTTGGTCGGATTTTTGATCAGCGTGAGAAGATAAGTTGATATAGCCATGCTCGTCTGTGCCTATTAACTTCACGTTCTCAATCAGAAATCTACTGGAATGAATTAAAATTTTGTATTGACTAATTGCTTAACAAGTTTAATAATTTGTCGGATCGTAACCAACCTTTCTTAAGGATTCCTTTCTTTCTTCCAACATAAATGTGTAATCTTTAAAAAGGACTCATTTTAAGTGAGCGTGCTCGCTTACATTTTGAATTTGGATTCTGCAATCAACTGCTTTGCGTATTTAAAAACTATTTGAAACCGGAAATCTGAAATGTTTTGCTCTATGCTTAAAAGAAGAATTTTCCTCCCCTTTATTAGCGTTCCCCAAAAGAACCTAAATTAAAACAACGTTTTATTTTGTAATTGTTTTTTGTTTTTTTTGTTTGTTTGTTTGTTTTTTTGGTTTTTACATATCTTTATTTATATTCACTTCATTTGCAATATTATAGTATTTTTCCTCTTGGTTTCTCTTTGCTTTAGATGTATTCCCTTTGCCATTTTCATTGTTTTTTTTTGTTCTTTTTTTTTTTTTGTTTGTTTTTAGTATTTAACTTAATAATATAGGGTTTCATTTTTTGTTTTCTTGTTGTTGGTTTTTGGGATCTTTATCATTATCATTATCTTTTTTTGTAACATTCATCGTTGATGTTAATCATGTGTATGTGTTTTCCGTTTTGGTTTTTATTTTCAATTTTTATATGCTATAGATAATTATTTACTCATTTAATTTTTATAATCATTTTTATGTTTATGTTTTTTTTTGTTTTGGTTTTTCATTTTTGGGTTTTTTTGTTTGTTTTTATATAACGAAATTAACACAGTCAAAATTTGTGATCAGTGATCAATCATTACATACGCATTTACGTTTGTTTTTTTTTTTGTTTTTTGTTTTTGTTCTTTTTTTATTTTGCATTTTCATTTGCAAGTTTTTTTCGATATCTTCGATTTTTGCATTAAATAAGTTGTAAGTTTTTCTTTTCGATTTTGTAATTTTCTCTTTTTGGGTTTCGTTTTAACTATATATGTATGTATGGGTGTATACTTTTTTCTTCAAATTTTTGCGACTAGGCTGATTAATTAAGAGCAAAAAGTAAAGGTGCAGTTGTTGGATATTTTTTGTTGTTTTTTTCTTAAGTTGTTCAACTGATAGTAACAATAATTCAGTAAAATCAATAATTGACAGCAGGCCGACAAAGGTGAGAAGAGATGAGAGATTGAGAAGAATATATGCAATTCAATGTGGTTGGAGAATTGAAATGGGTGAAAGAAGCTGGAGAAAGGGGTGAGGAATTTTAGAAATCTTTAATTCTGGCTCTGATAATTTTCATAAAACAAAAGAACATAGAAAAGAAATGGAAATAAAAATAATAGTTCATTTATTGCATTTAGGAACTTTTTTCTTTTTTTCTTGTATTTGCTTTTGATTTCTTTTATGTTTTGTTTTGTAATTTTCGTTCATCGTTTTTCTTTTTTTTTTGTTTGTTTGTTTGTTGTTTTTAATGGACGGATAAAAATAAAAATTATATAGATACAATTTTTTTATTTTCTTCTTTTGTTTTGTTCATAGCTGTGTTTTAATGGCTGAATCTTTATGAGATATCCTTTTGTAAATAGGAAATAAAATATGTTCAGTAGCCAGATTCTGATATTTGTGGTTTACAGGTTGAAATTGGTGGTGAAACGGGGGCGGGCGGGGTATTACCGATCTTAGAAATTGTATAACAAATTTTGCATTTTTACTTTGCTTGAGCAAAAAATTCATAGTTTATCGAACAAATGGATCTACTTGTTTGTCGGAGTACAAACAAAAAAAGAACAATTTGATGCATCAAATCAAAAAGTATGCAACGTACAACCATAAGTTTGTCTCTATGTATGTGTTTGTGTGTGTGTCTGTGTGTGTGTATATATATATTTCGGTTGGCTATGTGTAGCCTGGGCCGGATTCCATTTGACAAAAACAAAAAAATTAGTTTCCTTACCGAAGAAAATGAAGTT